>JAVLSZ010000004.1:95002500-95065000 GCA_032313775.1 Urocyon cinereoargenteus
AACCCTAACCCTAACCCTAACACTAACCCCTAACCCTAACCCGAAACCTAACCCTAACCCTAACCCGAACCCGAACCCTAAACCCTAACCGGAACCCTAACCCTAACCCGAACCCTAACCCTAACTCAAACCCTAACCCTAACCCTAACCCGAACCCGAACCCGAACCCTAACCCGAACCCAAACCCTCACCCTAAACGGAACCCTAACCCTAACCCTAACCCGAACCCTAACCCTAACCCTAACCCCTAACCCTAACCCTAACCCTAACCCTAAACCGAACCCTAACCCTAACCCTAACCCTAACCCGAACCCTAACCCTAACCCTAACCCTAACCCTAACCCGAACCCTAACCCGAACCCTAACCCGAACCCTAACCCTAAAACTAACTCGAAAACTAACCCTAACCCTAACCCGAACCCGAACCCTAACCCGAACACTAACCCTAACCCTAAAACGAACCCTAACCCTAACCCTAACCCGAACCCTGAACCTAACCCTAACCCTTACCCGAACCCTAACCCTAACCCTAACCCGAACCCTATGCCTAACCCTAACCCTACCCTAACCCTAACCCTAAACCTAACCCGAACCCTAACCCTAACCCTACCTCCTAACCCTAACACTAACCCTAAACCGAAACTTAACCCTAACCCGAACCCTAACCCTAACCCGAACACTAACCCGAAACCTAACCCTAACCCGAACCCGAACCCTACCCCTAACCCGAACCCAAACCCTAACCCGAACCCTAACCCTAACACTAACCCTAAACCGAACCCGAAACATAACCCTAACCCGAACCCGAACCCTGACCAGAACCCGGACCCTATAACTAACACTAACCCTAATCCGAACCCGAACCCTAACCCTAACCCTAACACTAACCCTAACCCTAACCCGAACCCTAACCCGAACCCTAACCCTAACCCGAACCCCAACACTAACCCTAACCCTAACCGGAACCCTAACCCTAACCCGAACCCTAACCCTAAACCTAAACCTAAGCCGAACCCTAACCCTAAACCTAACCCTAACCCGAACCCTAACCCTAACCCTAACCCTAACCCTAACCCTAACTCGATCCCTAACCCTAACCCTAACCCGAACCCTAACTCTAACCCTAACCCTAACCGGAACGGTAACACTAACCCTAACCACTAACCCTAAGCCTAAACCTAACCCTAACCCGAACCCTAACCCTAACCCTATCCCTAACCCTAACCCGAACCCGAACCGTAACCCAAACCCTACCCCTAACACTAATCCGAACCCTAACCCTAACCATATCCCTAACCCTAACCCGAACCCAAACCATAACCCTAACCCGAACCCTAACCCTTACCCTAACCCTAATCCTAACCCGAAACCTAACCCGAACCCTAACCCTAACCCTAACCCAAACCCTAACCCTAAACCTAACCCTAACCCGAACCCTAACCCTAACCCTAACCCTAACCCGAAACCTAACTCGATCCCTAACCCTAACCCTAACCCGAACCCTAACTCTAACCCTAACCCTAACCGGAACGGTAACACTAACCCTAACCCCTAACCCTAACCCTAAACCTAACCCTAACCCTAACCTTAACCGGAACCCTAAACCTAACCCTAACCCGAACCCTAACCCTAAACCTAACCCTAACCCGAACCCTAACCCGAACCCTAACCCGAACCCTAACGCTAACCCGAACCCGAACAATAAACCTAACACGAACCCGAACCCAAACCCTAACCCTAACCCGAACCCTAAACCTAACCCAAACCCTAACCCTAACCCTAACCCTAACCCGAACCCTAACACGAACCCTAACCCTAACCCTAACCTGAAACCTAACCCTAACCCTAACCTTAACCCGAACCCTAAACCTAACCATAACCCTAAGCCTAACCCTAAACCGAACCCAACCCTAACCCTAACCCGAACACTAACCCTAACCGTAACCCTAACCCTAACCCGAAACCTACCCTAACCCTAACCCCTAACGCTAACCCTAACCCTAACCCGAACCCTAACCCTAACCCTAACCATAACCCGAACCTGAACCCTAACCCGAACCCTGACCCTAACCCTAACCCTAACCCTAACACTAACCCGAAACCGAACCCTAACCCTAACCCTAACCGTAACCCGAACCCGAACCCTAACCCTAACTGGAACCCTAACCCTAACCCGAACCCTAACCCTAACCCGAACCCTAAACCTAACCCGAACCCTAACCCTAACCCGAACCCTAACCCAAACTCTAACCATAAGCCGAACCCAAACCCTAACCCTAACCCGAACTCTAACCCAAACCGAACCCTAACCCTAACACTAACCCTAACCCGAACCCAAACCCTAACCCTAACCCTAATCCGAACCCTAACCCTAACCTTAACCGGAAACCTAACCCTAACCCGAACCCGAACCCTAACTCGAACCCTAACCCGAACCCTAACGCTAAACCAAACCCTAAACCTAACCCTAACCCGAACGCTAACCCTAACCCTAACCCTAACCCTAACCCGAACCTTAACCCTAAACCTAACCCGAAACCTAACCCTAACCCTAACCCTAACCCTAACTCGAACGGTAACCCTAACCCTAACCCCTAACCCTAACCCTAACCCTAACCCTAACCCGAACCCTAACCCTAACCCTAACCCTAACCCTAACCCGAAACCAAACCCTAACCCTAACCCTACCCCTAACCCTAATCCGAACCCTAACACTAACCCTAACCCTAACCCGAACCCTAACCCTAACCCTAACCCGAACCCTAACCCTAACCCGAACCCTAACCCGAACCCTAAACCTAACCCTTACCCTAACCCTAGCCCTAACCCGAACCCTAACCCTAACCCTAACCGAACCCTAATCCGAACCCTAACCCTAACCCTAATGCTAACCCTAACACTAACCCCTAACCCTAACCCGAAACCTAACCCTAACCCTATCCCGATCCAGAACCCTAACACCTAATCCTAACCCGAACCCGAACCCTAAACCTAACCCAAACCCTAACCCGAACCCTAACCCTAACACTAACCCTAACCCGAACCCGAAACCTAACCCTAACCCGAACCCGAACCCTGACCAGAACCCGGACCCTATAACTAACACTAACCCTAAACCGAACCCGAACCCTAACCCTAAACCTAACACTAAACCTAACCCTAACCCGAACCCTAACCCTAACCCGAACCCGAACCCTGACCAGAACCCGGACCCTATAACTAACACTAACCCTAAACCTAACCCTAACCCGAACCCTAACCCTAAACCTAACCCTAACCTGAACCCTAACCCTAACCCTAACCCTAACCCTAACCCTAACTCGATCCCTAAGCCTAAACCTAACCCGAACCCTAACTCTAACCCTAACCCTATCCCGAACGGTAACACTAACCCTAACCCCTAACCCTAACCCTAAACATAACCCTAACCCGAACCCTAACCCTAACCCTATCCCTAACCCTAACCCGAACCCGACCCCTAACCCGAACCCTACCCCTAACACTAATCGGAACCCTAACCCTAACCATAACCCTAACACTAACCCTAACCCTAAACATAACCCTAACCCTAACCCGAACCCTAACCCGAACCCTAGCCCTAAACCTAACCCAAACCCTAACCCTAACCCTAACCCTAACCCTAACCCGAACCCTAACCCTAACCTTAACTGGAACCCTAAACCTAACCCTAATCCGAACCCTAACCCTAAACCTAACCCTAACCCGAACCCTAACCCGAACCCTAACCCGAACCCTAACGCTAACCCGAACCCGAACCATAACCCTAACCCGAACCCGAACCCGAACCCTAACCCTAACGCGAAACCTAACCCTAACCCTAACCCTAACCCTAACCCTAACCCGAACCCTAACCCGAACCCTAAACCTAACCCTAACCTGAAACCTAACCCTAACCCTAAACTTAACCCGAACCCTAACCCTAACCATAACCCTAAGCCTAACCCTAACCCGAACCCAACCCTAACCCTAACCCGAACACTAACCCTAACCCTAACCCTAACCCGAACCCTAACCCTAACCCTAACCATAAGCCGAAACCGAAACCTAACCCGAACCCTGACCCTAACCCTAACCCTAACCCTAACACTAACCCGAAACCGAACCCTAACCCTAACCCTAACCGTAACCCGAACCCGAACCTAACCCTAACTGGAACCCTAACCCTAACCCTAACCCTAACCCTAACCCGAACCCTAACCCTAACCCTAACCCTAACCCGAACCCGAACCCTAACCCTAACCCTACCCCTAACCCTAATCCGAACCCTAACCCTAACCCTAACCCTAACCCTAAACTGAACCCTAACCCTAACCCGAACCCTAACCCTAACCCTAACCCGAACCCTAACCCTAACCCTAACCCTAACACGAACCCTAACCCGAACCCTAACCCTAACCCTAACCCGAACCCTAACACTACCCCTAACCCTAACCCGAACCCTAAACCTAACCTTAACCGGAACCCTAACACTAACCCTAACCCGACCCCGAACCATAACCCCTTACCCGAATCCTAACCTTAACCCGAACCCTAACCCGAAACCTAACCCTAACCCTAACCCGAAACCTAACCCGAACCCTAAACCTAACCCGATCCCGAACCCTATCCCTAACCCGAACCCGAACCCGAACCCGAACCCTAACCCTAACCCTAAACGTAACCCTAACCCGAACCCTAACCCTAACCAGAACCCGAAACCTAACCCTAACCCTAACCCTAACCCTAACCCTAACCCCAACCCCAAACCTAACCCTAACACTAACCCTAAACCTAACCCGAACCCTAACCCTAACCCTAACCCTAACCCGAACCCGAACCCTAACCCTAACCCCTAACCCGAACGCTAACCCTAAACCGAACCCTAACCCTAACCCGAACCCTAACCCTAACCCTAACCTAACCCTAATCCGAACCCTAACCCTAACCCTAACCCTAACCCTAACCCGAACCTTAACACGAACCCTAACCACAACCCGAACCCTAACCCTAACCCTAACCCTAACCCTAAACCGAACACTAACCCTAACCCGAACCCTAACCCTAACCCTAACCCTCAACCGAACCCTAAGACTAACCCTAACCTAACCCTAATCCGAACCCTAACCCTAACCCTAACCCTAACCCTAACCCTAACACTAACCCCTAACCCTAACCCGAAACCTAACCCTAACCCTAACCCGAACCCGAACCCTAACCCCTAACCGGAACCCTAACCCTAACCCGAACCCTAACCCTAACTCGAACCCTAACCCTAACCCTAACCCGAACCCGAACCCGAACCCTAACCCGAACCCAAACCCTCACCCTAAACCTAACCCTAACCCTAACCCTAACCCTAACCCGAACCCTAACCCTAACCCTAATCCCTAACCCTAACCCTAACCCTAACCCTAACCCGAACCCTAACCCTAACCCTAACCCTAACCCTAACCCGAACCCTAACCCTAACCCTAACCCTAACCCTAACCCGAACCCTAACCCGAACCCTAACCCGAACCCGAACCCTAAACCTAACTCGAAAACTAACCCTAACCCTAACCCGAACCCGAAACCTAACCCGAACACTAAACCTAACCCTAAAACGAACCCTAACCCTAACCCTAACCCGAACCCTGACCCTAACCCTAACCCTTACCCGAACCCTAACCCTAACCCTAACCCGAACCCTATGCCTAACCCTAACCCTAACCGTAACCCTAACCCTAAACCTAACCCGAACCCTAACCCTAACCCTACCTCCTAACCCTAACACTAACCCTAAACCGAAACTTAACCCTTACCCGAACCCTAACCCGAACACTAACCCGAACCCTAACCCGAACCCGAACCCTACCCCTAACCCGAACCCAAACCCTAACCCGAACCCTAAACCTAACACTAACCCTAAACCGAACCCGAAACCAAACCCTAACCTGAACCCGAACCCTGACCAGAACCCGGACCCTATAACTAACACTAACCCTAAACCGAACCCGAACCCTAACCCTAACCCTAACACTAACCCTAACCCTAACCCGAACCCTAAACCTAACCCGAACCCTAACCCTAACCCGAACCCCAACACTAACCCTAACCCTAACCGGAACCCTAACCCTAACCCGAACCCTAACACTAAACCTAACCCTAAGCCGAACCCTAACCCTAAACCTAACCCTACCCGAACCCTAACCCTAACCCTAACCCTAAACCTAACCCTAACTCGATCCCTAACCCTAACCCTAACCCGAACCCTAACTCTAACCCTAACCCTAACCGGAACGGTAACACTAACCCTAACCCCTAACCCTAACCCTAAACCTAACCCTAACCCGAACACTAACCCTAACCCTATCCCTAACCCTAACCCGAACCCGAACCGTAACCCGAATCCTAGCCCTAACACTAATCCGAACCCTAACCCTAACCATAACCCTAACCCGAACCCGAACCCAAACCCTAACCCTAAACCGAACCCTAACCCTTACCCTAACCCTAACCCTAACCCAAACCCAAACCCTAAACCTAACCCAAACCCAAACCCTAAACCTAACCCTAACCCGAACCCTAACCCTAACCCTAAACCTAACCCTAACCCTAACTCGATTCCTAACCCTAACCCTAACCCGAACCCTAACTCTAACCCTAACCCTAACCGGAACGGTAACACTAACCCTAACACCTAACCCTAACCCTAAACCTAACCCTAACCCTAACCTTAACCGGAACCCTAACCTAACACTAACCCGAACCCTAACCCTAAACCTAACCCTAACCCGAACCCTAACCCGAACCCTAACCCGAAACCTAACGCTAACCCGAACCCGAACCATAACCCTAACCCGAACCCGAACCCGAACCCTAACCCTAACCCGAACCCTAAACCTAACCCGAACCCTAACCCTAACCCTAACCCTAACCCGAACACTAACCCGAACCCTAACCCTAACCCTAACCTGAAACCTAACCCTAACCCTAACCTTAACCCTAAGCCTAACCCTAACCCGAAACCAACCCTAACCCTAACCCGAACACTAACCCTAACCGTAACCCTAACCCTATCCCGAACCCTACCCTAACCCTAACCCCTAACGCTAACCCTAACCCTAACCCTAACCCTAACCCTAACCCTAACCATAACCCGAACCCGAACCCTAACCCGAACCCTGACCCGAACCATAACCCTAACCCTAACACTAACCCGAAACCGAACCCTAACCCTAACCCTAACCGTAACCCGAACCCGAACCCTAACCCTAACTGGAACCCTAACCCTAACACTAACCCTAACCCTAACCCGAACCCTAACCCTAACCCGAACCCTAACCCTAACCCGAAACCTAACCCAAACTCTAACCATAACCCGAACCCAAACCCTAACCCTAACCCGAACCCTAACCCTAACCCGAACCCTAACCCTAACACTAACCCTAAAACGAACCCAAACCCTAACCCTAACCCTAACCCGAACCCTAACCCTAACCTTAACCGGAAACCTAACCCTAACCCGAACCCGAACCCTAACCCGAACCCTAACGCTAAACCGAACCCTAAACCTAACCCTAACCCGAACGCTAACCCTAACCCTAACCCTAACCCTAACCCGAACCCTAACCCTAACCCTAACCCGAAACCTAACCCTAACCCTAACCCTAACCCTAACTCGAACGGTAACCCTAACCCTAACCCCTAACCCTAACCCTAACCCTAACCCTAACCCGAACCCTAACCCTAACCCTAACCCTAACCCTAACCCTAACCCGAACCCGAACCCTAACCCTAACCCTACCCCTAACCCTAATCCGAACCCTAACCCTAACCCTAACACTAACCCGAAACCTAACCCTAACCCTAACCCGAACCCTAACCCTAACCCGAACCCTAACCCGAACCCTAAACCTAACCCTTACCCTAACCCTAACCCTAACCCGAACCCTAACCCTAACCCTAACCGAACCCTAATCCGAACTCTAACCCTAACCCTAATGCTAACCCTAACACTAACCCCTAACCCTAACCCGAAACCTAACCCTAACCCTAACCCGATCCAGAACCCTAACACCTAACCCTAACCCGAACCCGAAACCTAAACCTAACCCTAACCCTAACCCGAACCCTAACCCTAACCCGAACCCTAACCATAACCCGAACCCTAACCCTAACATGAACCCTAACCCTAACCCTAACACTAACCCGAACCGTAACCCTAACCCCTAACCCGAACCCTAACCCTAACCCGAACCCTAACCCTAACCCGAACCCTAACCCTAACCCTAACCCGAAACCTAACCCTAACCCGAACCCTAACCCTAACCCTAACCCTAACCCGAACCCTAACCTGAACCCTAACCCGAACCCTAACCCTAAACCTAACCCAAACCCTAACCCGAACCCTAGTCCTAACCCTAAACCTAACCCGAACCCTAACCCGAACCCTAACCCAAAACCTAACCCGAACCCTAACCCTAACCCTAACCGGAACCCGAACCCGAACCCTAACCCGAACCCTAACCCGAACCCTAACCCGAACCGTAACCCGAACCCCAAACCTAACCCTATTCCGAAACCTAAACCGAACCCTAAGCCTAACACGAACCCGAACACTAACCCTAACCCCAACCCTAACCCGAACCCTCACCCGAACCCTAACCCGAAACCTAACCCTAACCCGAACCCTAACCCGAACCCTAACCCGATCCCAAACCCGAACCCTAACCCTAACCCTAACCCGAACCCGAACCCTAACCCTAACCCTAACCCCTAACCCTAACCCTAAACCTAACCCGAACCCTAACCCTGACCCGAACCCTAACCCTAACCAGAAACCTAACCCTAAACCTAACCCGAACCCGAAACCTAAACCTAACCCTAACCCGAAGCCTAACCATAACCCGAACCCTAACCCTAACCCTAACCCGAACCCTAACCCTAAACCTAACCCGAACCCTAAACCTAACCCGAACCCTAACCCTAACCCGAACCCGAACCCGAACCCTAACCCTAACCCGAACCCTAACCCTACCCTAACCCGAACCCTAACCCGAACCCGAAACCTAACCCGAACCCGAACCCTAACCCTAACCCTAACCCGAACCCTAACCCTAACCCTAACCCGAACGCTAACCCTAACCCGAACCCTAACCCTAACCCGAACCCTAAACCTAACCCGAAACCGAACCCTAACCCTAACCCGAACCCTAACCCTAAACCTAACCCGAATCCTAACCCTAACCCTAACCCGAACCCTAACCCGAAACTAACCCTTATCCTAACCCTAACCCAAATCTAACCCTAACCCTAACCCGAACCCTAACCCTAACCGTAACCCGAACCCTAACCCTAACCCTAAACCTAACCCTAACCCTAACCCTAACCCGAACCATAACCCTAAACCTAACCCGAACCCTAAACCTAACCCTAACCCGAACCCTAACCCTAACCCGAACCCTAACCCTAACACTAAACCTAACCCGAACCCCAACCCTAACCCGAACCCTAACCCTAAACCTAACCCGAAACCTAACCCTAACCCGAACCCGAACCCTAACCCTAAACCTAACCCGAACACTAACCCTAACCCTAAACCGAACCCTAACCCGAACCCTAACCCTAACCCTAACCCGAACGCTAACCCTAACCCTAACCCTAACCCTAACCCTAATCCGAACCCTAACCCTAACCCTAACTCTAACCCTAAACCTAACCCTCACCCGAAACTTAACCCTAACCTGAACCCAAACCGATCCCTAACCCGAACCCTAAACCTAACCCTAAACCTAACCCTAACCCGAACCCTAACCCTAACCCGAACCCTAAACCTAACCCTAACCCTAACCCTAACCCGAACCCTAACCCGAACCCTAACCCGAACCCGAACCCTAAACCTAACTCGAAAACTAACCCTAACCCTAACCCGAACCCGAACCCGAACCCTAACCCTAACCCTAACCCTAACCCTAACCCGAACCCTAACCCTAACCCTAACCCTAACCCTAACCCGAACCCTAACCCGAACCCTAACCCGAACCCGAACCCTAAACCTAACTCGAAAACTAACCCTAACCCTAACCCGAACCCGAACCCTAACCCGAACACTAAACCTAACCCTAAAACGAACCCTAACCCTAACCCTAACCCGAACCCTGACCCTTACCCTAACCCTTACCCGAACCCTAACCCTAACCCTAACCCGAACCCTATGCCTAACCCTAACCCTAACCGTAACCCTAACCCTAACCTAACCCGAACCCTAACCCTAACCCTACCTCCTAACCCTAACACTAACCCTAAACCGAAACTTAACCCTTACCCGAACCCTAACCCGAACACTAACCCGAACCCTAACCCGAACCCGAACCCTACCCCTAACCCGAACCCAAACCCTAACCCGAACCCTAAACCTAACACTAACCCTAAACCGAACCCGAAACCAAACCCTAACCCGAACCCGAACCCTGACCAGAACCCGGACCCTATAACTAACACTAACCCTAAACCGAACCTGAACCCTAACCCTAACCCTAACACTAACCCTAACCCTAACCCGAACCCTAAACCTAACCCGAACCCTAACCCTAACCCGAACCCCAACACTAACCCTAACCCTAACCGGAACCCTAACCCTAACCCGAACCCTAACCCTAAACCTAACCCTAAGCCGAACCCTAACCCTAAACCTAACCCTACCCGAACCCTAACCCTAACCCTAACCCTAAACCTAACCCTAACTCGATCCCTAACCCTAACCCTAACCCGAACCCTAACTCTAACCCTAACCCTAACCGGAACGGTAACACTAACCCTAACCCCTAACCCTAACCCTAAACCTAACCCTAACCCGAACCCTAACCCTAACCCTATCCCTAACCCTAACCCGAACCCGAACCGTAACCCGAATCCTAGCCCTAACACTAATCCGAACCCTAACCCTAACCATAACCCTAACCCGAACCCGAACCCAAACCCTAACCCTAAACCGAACCCTAACCCTTACCCTAACCCTAACCCTAACCCAAACCCAAACCCTAAACCTAACCCAAACCCAAACCCTAAACCTAACCCTAACCCGAACCCTAACCCTAACCCTAACCCTAACCCTAACCCTAACTCGATTCCTAACCCTAACCCTAACCCGAACCCTAACTCTAACCCTAACCCTAACCGGAACGGTAACACTAACCCTAACCCCTAACCCTAACCCTAAACCTAACCCTAACCCTAACCTTAACCGGAACCCTAAACCTAACCCTAACCCGAACCCTAACCCTAAACCTAACCCTAACCCGAACCCTAACCCGAACCCTAACCCGAAACCTAACGCTAACCCGAACCCGAACCATAACCCTAACCCGAACCCGAACCTGAACCCTAACCCTAACCCGAACCCTAAACCTAACCCGAACCCTAACCCTAACCCTAAACCTAACCCGAACACTAACCCGAACCCTAACCCTAACCCTAACCTGAAACCTAACCCTAACCCTAACCTTAACCCGAACCCTAACCCTAACCATAACCCTAAGCCTAACCCTAACCCGAAACCAACCCTAACCCTAACCCGAACACTAACCCTAACCGTAACCCTAACCCTATCCCGAACCCTACCCTAACCATAACCCCTAACGCTAACCCTAACCCTAACCCGAACCCTAACCCTAACCCTAACCATAACCCGAACCCGAACCCTAACCCGAACCCTGACCCTAACCATAACCCTAACCCTAACACTAACCCGAAACCGAACCCTAACCCTAACCCTAACCGTAACCCGAACCCGAACCCTAACCCTAACTGGAACCCTAACCCTAACACTAACCCTAACCCTAACCCGAACCCTAACCCTAACCCGAACCCTAACCCTAACCCGAAACCTAACCCAAACTCTAACCATAACCCGAACCCAAACCCTAACCCTAACCCGAACCCTAACCCTAACCCGAACCCTAACCCTAACACTAACCCTAAAACGAACCCAAACCCTAACCCTAACCCTAACCCGAACCCTAACCCTAACCTTAACCGGAAACCTAACCCTAACCCGAACCCGAACCCTAACCCGAACCCTAACGCTAAACCGAACCCTAAACCTAACACTAACCCGAACGCTAACCCTAACCCTAACCCTAACCCTAACCCGAACCCTAACCCTAACCCTAACCCGAAACCTAACCCTAACCCTAACCCTAACCCTAACTCGAACGGTAACCCTAACCCTAACCCCTAACCCTAACCCTAACCCTAACCCTAACCCGAACCCTAACCCTAACCCTAACCCTAACCCTAACCCGAACCCGAACCCTAACCCTAACCCTACCCCTAACCCTAATCCGAACCCTAACCCTAACCCTAACACTAACCCGAACCCTAACCCTAACCCTAACCCGAACCCTAACCCTAACCCGAACCCTAACCCGAACCCTAAACCTAACCCTTACCCTAACCCTAACCCTAACCCTAACCCTAACCCTAACCGAACCCTAATCCGAACTCTAACCCTAACCCTAATGCTAACCCTAACACTAACCCCTAACCCTAACCCGAAACCTAACCCTAACCCTAACCCGATCCAGAACCCTAACACCTAACCCTAACCCGAACCCGAAACCTAAACCTAACCCTAACCCTAACCCGAACCCTAACCCTAACCCGAACCCTAACCCTAACCCGAACCCTAACCCTAACATGAACCCTAACCCTAACCCTAACACTAACCCAAACCGTAACCCTAACCCCTAACCCGAACCCTAACCCTAACCCGAACCCTAACCCTAACCCGAACCCTAACCCTAACCCTAACCCGAAACCTAACCCTAACCCGAACCCTAACCCTAACCCTAACCCTAACCCTAACCCTAACCGGAACCCGAACCCGAACCCTAACCCGAACCCTAACCCGAACCCTAACCCGAACCGTAACCCCAACCCCAAACCTAACCCTATTCCGAAACCTAAACCGAACCCTAAGCCTAACACGAACCCGAACACTAACCCTAACCCCAACCCTAACCCGAACCCTCACCCGAACCCTAACCCGAAACCTAACCCTAACCCGAACCCTAACCCGAACCCTAACCCGATCCCAAACCCGAACCCTAACCCTAACCCTAACCCGAACCCGAACCCTAACCCTAACCCTAACCCCTAACCCTAACCCTAAACCTAACCCGAACCCTAACCCTAACCCGAACCCGAACCCTAACCCTAACCAGAAACCTAACCCTAAACCTAACCCGAACCCGAACCCTAAACCTAACCCTAACCCGAAGCCTAACCCTAACCCGAACCCTAACCCTAACCCTAACCCGAACCCTAACCCTAAACCTAACCCGAACCCTAAACCTAACCCGAACCCTAACCCTAACCCGAACCCGAACCCGAACCCTAACCCTAACCCGAACCCTAACCCTACCCTAACCCGAACCCTAACCCGAACCCGAAACCTAACCCGAACCCGAACCCTAACCCTAACCCTAACCCGAACCCTAACCCTAACCCTAACCCGAACGCTAACCCTAACCCGAACCCTAACCCTAACCCGAACCCTAAACCTAACCCGAAACCGAACCCTAACCCTAACCCGAACCCTAACCCTAAACCTAACCCGAATCCTAACCCTAACCCTAACCCGAACCCTAACCCGAAACAAACCCTTATCCTAACCCTAACCCAAATCTAACCCTAACCCTAACCCGAACCCTAACCCTAACCGTAACCCGAACCCTAACCCTAACCCTAAACCTAACCCTAACCCTAACCCTAACCCGAACCATAACCCTAAACCTAACCCGAACCCTAAACCTAACACTAACCCGAACCCTAACCCTAACCCGAACCCTAAACCTAACACTAAACCTAACCCGAACCCCAACCCTAACCCGAACCCTAACCCTAAACCTAACCCGAAACCTAACCCTAACCCGAACCCGAACCCTAACCCTAAACCTAACCCGAACACTAACCCTAACCCTAAACCGAACCCTAACCCGAACCCTAACCCTAACCCTAACCCGAACGCTAACCCTAACCCTAACCCTAACCCTAACCCTAATCCGAACCCTAACCCTAACCCTAACTCTAACCCTAAACCTAACCCTCACCCGAAACTTAACCCTAACCTGAACCCAAACCGATCCCTAACCCGAACCCTAAACCTAACCCTAAACCTAACCCTAACCCGAACCCTAACCCTAACCCGAACCCTAAACCTAACCCTAACCCTAACCCTAACCCGAACCCTAACCCGAACCCTAACCCGAACCCTAAGCTAACCCTAACCCGAACCCTAACCCTAACCCTATTCCGAAACCTAACCCGAACCCTAACCCTAACCCGAACCCGAACACTAAACCTAACCCTAACCCTAACCCGAACAGTAACCCTAACCCTAACCCTAATCCGAACCCTAACCCTAACCTTAACCAGAACCCTAACACTAACCCTAACCCTAACCCGAACCATAACCCCTTACCCGAATCCTAACCCTAACCCGAACCCTAACCCCTTACCCGAATCCTAACCCTAACCAGAAACCTAACCCGAAACCTAACCCTAACCCGAACCCTAACCCTAACCCTAAACCGAACCCTAACCCTAACCCGAACCCTAAAACGAACCCTAACCCTAACCCTAACCCGAACCCTAACCCTAACCCTAACCCGAACCCTAAACTGAACCCTAACCCTAACCCTAACCCGAACCCGAAACCTAATCCTAACCCGAAACTGAACCCTAAACCGAACCCTAACCCTAACCCTAATCCGAAACCTAACCCTAACCCTAACCCTAACCCTAACCCGAACCCGAAACCTAACCCGAACCCGAACCCTAACCCTAACCCTAACCCTAACCCTAACCCGAACCCTAACCCTAACCCTAACCCTAACCCGAACCTTAACCTGAACCCTAACCCGAACCCGAACCCTAACCCTAACCCTTACACTAAACCTAACCCTAAACCGAACCCTAACCCTAACCCTAACCGAAACCTAATCCGAACCCTAACCCTAACCCTAACCCTAACAACACTAACCCCTAAACCTAACCCGAAACCTAACACCTAACCCGAACCCAAACCCTTAACCTAACACTAACCCTAACCCGAAACCGAAACTTAACCCTAACCCGAACCCTAACCCTAACCCTAACCCGAACCCTAAACCTAACATGAACCCTAACCCTAACCCTAACCCTAACCCTAACCCGAACCGTAACCCTAACCCCTAACCCGAACCCTAACCCTAACCCGAACCCTAACCCTAACGCGAACCCTAACCCTAACCCTAAACCTAACCCGAAACCTAACCCTAACCCGAACCCTAACCCGAACCCTAACCCTAACACTAACCCGAACCCTAACCCGAACCCTAACCCGAACCCTAACCCTAACCCTAACCCAAACCCTAACCCGAACCCTACCCCTAACCCTAACCCTAACCCAACCCTAACCCGAACCCTAACCCTAACCCTAACCCGAACCCGAACCCGAATCCTAACCCGAACCCTAACCCGAACCCTAACCCGTACCGTAACCCGAACCCTATCCCTAACCCTATTCCGAAACCTAACCCAAACCCTAAGCCTAACACGAACCCGAACCCTAACCCGAACCCTAACCCGAACCCTAACCCGATCCCTAACCCGAACCCTAACCCTAACCCTAACCCGAACGCTAACCCTAACCCTAACCCTAACCCTAACCCGAACCCTAACCCTAACCCTAACCCGAAACCTAACCCTAACCCTAACCCGAACCCTAACCCGAACCCTAACCCGAACCCTAACCCTAACCCGAACCGTAACCCTAACCCCTAACCCGAACCCTAACCCTAACCCGAACCCTAACCCTAAACCGAACCCTAACCCTAACCCTAACCCGAAACCTAACCCTAACCCGAACCCTAACCCTAACCCTAACCCTAACCCGAACCCTAACCTGAACCCTAACCCGAACCCTAACCCTAAACCTAACCCAAACCCTAACCCGAACCCTAGTCCTAACCCTAACCCTAACCCAAACCCTAACCCGAACCCTAACCCAAAACCTAACCCGAACCCTAACCCTAACCCTAACCGGAACCCGAACCCGAACCCTAACCCGAACCCTAAACCGAACCCTAACCCGAACCGTAACCCGAACCCCAAACCTAAACCTATTCCGAAACCTAAACCGAACCCTAAGCCTAACACGAACCCGAACACTAACCCTAACCCCAACCCTAACCCGAACCCTCAACCGAACCCTCACCCGAACCCTAACCCGAAACCTAACCCTAAACCGAACCCTAACCCGAACCCTAACCCGATCCCAAACCCGAACCCTAACCCTAACCCTAACCCGAACACGAACCCTAACCCTAACCCGAACCCGAACCCGAACCCTAAACCTAACACGAACCCTAACCCTACCCTAACCCGAACCCTAACCCGAACCCGAAACCTAACCCGAACCCGAACCCTAACCCTAACCCTAACCCGAACCTGAACCCTAACCCTACTCCGAACCCGAACCCAAACCATAACCCTAACCCTAACCCGAACCCTAACCCTAAGCCTAACCCTAACCCGAACCCTAACCCTACCCTAACCCTAACCCTAACCCTAACCCGAACGCTAACCCTAACCCTAACCCTAACCCTAACCCTAACACTAACCCTAATCCGAACCCTAACCCTAACCCTAACTCTAACCCTAAACCTAACCCTCACCCGAAACATAACCCTAACCTGAACCCTAAACCGATCCCTAACCCGAACCCTAAACCTAACCCTAAACCTAACCCTAACCCGAACCCTAACCCTAACCCGAACCCTAAACCTAACCCTAACCCTAACCCTAACCCGAACCCTAACCCGAACCCTAACCCGAACCCTAAGCTAACCCTAACCCGAACCCTAACCCTATTCCGAAACCTAACCCGAACCCTAACCCTAACCCGAACACGAACACTAAACCTAACCCTAACCCTAACCCGAACAGTAACCCTAACCCTAACCCTAATCCGAACCCTAACCCTAACCTTAACCAGAACCCTAACACTAACCCTAACCCTAACCCGAACCATAACCCCTTACCCGAATCCTAACCCTAACCCGAACCCTAACCCCTTACCCGAATCCTAACCCTAAACAGAAACCTAACCCGAAACCTAACCCTAACCCGAACCCTAACCCTAACCCTAACCCGAACCCTAAACCTAACCCTAACCCGAACCCTAACCCTAACCCTAACCCGAACCCTAAAACGAACCCTAACCCTAACCCTAACCCGAACCCTAACCCTAACCCTAACCCGAACCCTAACCTGAACCCTAACCCTAACCCTAACCCGACCCCGAAACCTAATCCTAACCCGAACCTGAACCCTAAACCGAACCCTAACCCTAACCCTAATCCGAAACCTAACCCTAACCCTAACCCTAACACTAACCCGAACCCGAAACCTAACCCGAACCCGAACCCTAACCCTAACCCTAACCCTAACCCTAACCCGAACCCTAACCCTAACCCTAACCCTAAACCGAACCTTAACCTGAACCCTAACCCGAACCCGAACCCTAACCCTAACCCTTACACTAAACCTAACCCTAAACCGAACCCTAACCCTAACCCTAACCGAAACCTAATCCGAACCCTAACCCTAACCCTAACCCTAACAACACTAACCCCTAAACCTAACCCGAAACCTAACACCTAACCCGAACCCAAACCCTAAACCTAACACTAACCCTAACACGAAACCGAACCTTAACCCTAACCCGAACCCTAACCCTAACCCTAACCCGAACCCTAAACCTAATATGAACCCTAACCCTAACCCTAACCCTAACCCGAACCGTAACCCTAACCCCTAACCGAACCCTAAACCTAATATGAACCCTAACCCTAACCCTAACACTAACCCGAACCGTAACCCTAACCCCTAACCCGAACCCTAACCCTAACCCGAACCCTAACCCTAACCCGAACCCTAACCCTAACACTAACCAGAACCCTAACCCGAACCATACCCCTAACCCTAACCCTAACCCAAACCCTAACCCGAACCCTACCCCTAACCCTAACCCTAACCCAAACCCTAACCCGAACCCTAACCCTAACCCTAACCCGAACCCGAACCCGAACCCTAACCCGAACCCTAACCCGAACCGTAACCCGAACCGTAACCCGAACCTTAACCCTAACCCTATTCCGAAACCTAACCCAAACCCTAAGCCTAACACGAAACCGAACCCTAACCCGAACCCTAACCCGAATCCTAACCCGATCCCTAACCCGAACCCTAACCCTAACCCGAACGCTAACCCTAACCCTAACCCTAACCCTAACCCGAACCCTAACCCTAACCCTAACCCGAAACCTAACCCGAACCCTAACCCGAACCCTAACCCGAACCCTAACCCGAACCCTAACCCTAACCCTAACCCTAACCCGAACCCTAACCCGAACCCTAACCCGATCCCTAACACTAACCCTAACCCGAACCCTAACCCGAGCCCTAGCCCTAACCCTAAACCTAACCCTAACCCTAACCCGAACCCGAACACTAACCCTAACCCTAACCCTAACCCGAACCCTAACCCTAACCCTATTCCGAAACCTAACCCGAACCCTAACCCTAACCCGAACCCGAACACTAACCCTAACCCTAACCCTAACCCGAACCCTAACCCTAACCCTAACCCTAACCCCAACCCTAACCCGAACACTAAACCGAACCCTAACCCGAAACCTAACCCCTAACACTAACACGAATCCGAAACCTAACCCGAACCCGAACCCTAACCCGAACCCGAACCGGAACCCTAACCCTAACCCGAACCCTAACGCTAACCCTAACCCTAAACCTAACCCGAACTCTAACCCGAAACCTAACCCGAACCCTAACCCTAAACCTAACCCGAACCCTAACCCGAACCCTAACCCGAACCCAACCCCTAACCCTAACCCGAACCCGAACCCGAACCCTAACCCGAACCCGAACCCGAACCCTAACCTTAACCCGAACCCGAACCCGAACCCTAACCCTAACCCGAACCCTAACCTGAACCCTAACCCTAACCCTAACCCGACCCCGAAACCTAATCCTAACCCGAACCTGAACCCTAAACCGAACCCTAACCCTAACCCTAATCCGAAACCTAACCCTAACCCTAACCCTAACACTAACCCGAACCCGAAACCTAACCCGAACCCGAACCCTAACCCTAACCCTAACCCTAACCCTAACCCGAACCCTAACCCTAAACCTAACCCTAAACCGAACCTTAACCTGAACCCTAACCCGAACCCGAACCCTAACCCTAACCCTTACACTAAACCTAACCCTAAACCGAACCCTAACCCTAACCCTAACCGAAACCTAATCCGAACCCTAACCCTAACCCTAACCCTAACAACACTAACCCCTAAACCTAACCCGAAACCTAACACCTAACCCGAACCCAAACCCTAAACCTAACACTAACCCTAACACGAAACCGAACCTTAACCCTAACCCGAACCCTAACCCTAACCCTAACCCGAACCCTAAACCTAATATGAACCCTAACCCTAACCCTAACCCTAACCCGAACCGTAACCCTAACCCCTAACCGAACCCTAAACCTAATATGAACCCTAACCCTAACCCTAACACTAACCCGAACCGTAACCCTAACCCCTAACCCGAACCCTAACCCTAACCCGAACCCTAACCCTAACGCGAACCCTAACCCTAACCCGAACCCTAACCCGAACCCTACCCCTAACCCTAACCCTAACCCAAACCCTAACCCGAACCCTACCCCTAACCCTAACCCTAACCCAAACCCTAACCCGAACCCTAACCCTAACCCTAACCCGAACCCGAACCCGAACCCTAACCCGAACCCTAACCCGAACCGTAACCCGAACCGTAACCCGAACCTTAACCCTAACCCTATTCCGAAACCTAACCCAAACCCTAAGCCTAACACGAAACCGAACCCTAACCCGAACCCTAACCCGAATCCTAACCCAATCCCTAACCCGAACCCTAACCCTAACCCGAACGCTAACCCTAACCCTAACCCTAACCCTAACCCGAACCCTAACCCTAACCCTAACCCGAAACCTAACCCTAACCCTAACCCGAACCCTAACCCGAACCCTAACCCTAACCCTAACCCTAACCCTAACCCGAACCCTAACCCGAACCCTAACCCGATCCCTAACACTAACCCTAACCCGAACCCTAACCCGAACCCTAGCCCTAACCCTAAACCTAACCCTAACCCTAACCCGAACCCGAACACTAACCCTAACCCTAACCCTAACCCGAACCCTAACCCTAACCCTATTCCGAAACCTAACCCGAACCCTAACCCTAACCCGAACCCGAACACTAACCCTAACCCTAACCCTAAACCGAACCCTAACCCTAACCCTAACCCTAACCCCAACCCTAACCCGAACACTAAACCGAACCCTAACCCGAAACCTAACCCCTAACACTAACACGAATCCGAAACCTAACCCGAACCCGAACCCTAACCCGAACCCGAACCGGAACCCTAACCCTAACCCGAACCCTAACGCTAACCCTAACCCTAAACCTAACCCGAACCCTAACCCGAAACCTAACCCGAACCCTAACCCTAAACCTAACCCGAACCCTAACCCGAACCCTAACCCGAACCCAACCCCTAACCCTAACCCGAACCCGAACCCGAACCCGAACCCTAACCCGAACCCGAACCCGAACCCTAACCTTAACCCGAACCCGAACCCGAACCCTAACCCTAACCCTAACCCGAACCCAGACCTAATCCTAACCCTAAACCTAACCCGAAACCTAACCCTAACCCTAACCCTAACCCTAACCCGAATCCTAACTCTAACATGAACCCTAACCCGAACCCTAACGCGAACCCTAACCCGAACCCTAACCCGAACCCTAACCCTAAACCTAACCCGAACCCTAACCCTAAACCTAACCCGAAACCCAACACGAACCCTAACCATAACCCTAAACTGAACCCTAACCCGAACACTAACCCGAACCCTAACCCTAACCCTATCCCTAAACGTAACCCGAACCCTAACCCTAAACCTAACCGGAACCCTAACCCTAACCCGAACCCGAACCCGAACCCTAACCCTTTACCCGAATCCTAACCCTATCCGGAACCCTAACCCGAACCCTAACCCTTACCCTAAACCCTAACCCTAATCCGAACCCTAACCCTAACCCGAACCCAACCCTAACCCTAACCCGAATCCTAAACCTAACCCTAACCCGAAACCTAACCCGAACCCTAACCCTAACCCTAACCCTAACCCAAACCCTAACCCTAACCCTAACCCAAACGCGAACCCTAACCCGAACCCGAACCCTAACCCTAACCCGAAACCCGAACCCTAACCCTAACCCGAACCCGAACCCGAACCCTAACCCTAACCCTGACCCGAACCCTAAACCTAATCTAACCCTAACCCTAACCCGAACCCTAACCCTAAACCTAACCCTAACACTAACCCGAACCCTAACCCTAACTCGAAACCTAACGCTAACCCTAACCCTAAAACTAACCCAAACCCTAACCCGAACCCTAACCCGAACCCTAACCCTAAACCTAACCCGAACCCTAACCCTAAACCTAACCCGAACCCTAACCCGAACCCTAACCCGAACCCTAACCCTAACCTTAACCCTAAACCTAACCTGAACCCTAACCCTAACCCTAACCCGAACCCTAACCCTATCCCTAAGCCTAACCCGAACCCTAACCCTAACCATAAACCTAACCCTAAACCTAATCCGAAACCTAACGCTAACCCGAACCCTAACCCTAACCCTAACCCTAATCCTAACACCTAACCCTAACCCTAACCCTAACTCTAACCCTAAAACCTTACCCTAACCCTAACCCTAACCCTAACCCGAACCCTAACCCTAACCCTAACCCGAACCCTAATCCTAACCCTAACCCTATACCTAACCCGATCGCTAACCCTAACCCTAACCCTAACCCGAACCCGAACCCTAACCCTAACCCGAACCCTAAGGCTAACCCTAACCCTAAACCTAACCCGAACCCTAACCCGAACCCTAACCCGAACCCTAACCCTAAACCTAACCCGAACCCTAACCCTAAACCTAACCCGAACCCTAAACCGAACCCTAACCCGAACCCTAACCCTAACCCTAACCCTAACCTGAACCCTAACCCTAACACTAACCCGATCCCTAACCCTAACCCTAACCCTAACCCTAACCCGAACCCTAAACCTAACCCTAAACCTAACCCTAACCCTAATCCGAACCCTAACCCTAATCCTAACCCTAACCCTAATCCGAAACCTAACGCTAACCCGAACCCTAACCCTAACCCTAACCCTAACCCTAACACCTAACCCTCACCCTAACCCTAACTCTAACCCTAAAACCTTACCCTAACCCTAACCCTAACCCTAACCCGAAACCGAACCCTAACCCTAACCCTAACCCGAACCCTAAACCTAACCCCTTACCCTAAACCAAACCCTAAACCTAACCCGAACCCTAACCCTAATCCTAACCCGAACCCTAACCCTAACCCGAACCCTAACTCGAACCCTAACCCGAAACCTAACCCTAAGCCTAACCCTAACCAGAACCCTAACCCGAACTCTAACTCGACCCTAACCCTAACCCTTAACCCTAACCCTAACCCGAAACCTAACCCTAACCCTATCCCGAACCCTAACCCTAACCCGAACACTAACCCTAACCCTAACCCTAAACCGAACCCAACACGAACCCGAACCCTAAACCGAACCCGAACCCTAACCCTAACCCTAACTCTAACCCAAACCCTAACCCGAACCCTAACTCGAACCCTAACCCTAACCCGAACCCTAACCCGAACCCGAAACTTAACCCTAACCCTAACCCGAACCCGAACCCTAACCCTAACCCTAACCCGAACCCTAACCCTAACCCGAACCCTAACCCTAACCCTAACCCCGAACCCGAACCCTAACCCTAACCCTAACCCTAACCCGAACCCTAACCCGAACCCTATCCCGAACCCCAACACTAACACTAACCCGAACCCGAAACCTAAACCCTAACCCTAACCCGAACCCGAACACTAACACCTAACCCTAACCCGAACCCGAACCCTAAACCTAACCCTAACCCTAACCCGAACCCTATCCCTAACCTGAACCCTAACCCTAACCCTAACCCGAAACCTAACCCTCACATTAACCCTAACCCTAACCCTAAACCTAACCCGAACCGTAACACTAACCCATAACCCGAACCCTAACCCTAACCAGAACCCTAACCCTAACCCGAACCCTAACCCTAACCCTAACCCAAAACCTAACCCTAACCCGAACCCTAACCCTAACCCTAACCCTAACCCTAACCCGAACCCTAACCTGAACCCTAACCCGAACCCTAAACCTAACCCTAACCCAAACCCTAACCCGAACCCTACCCCTAACCCTAACCCTAACCCAAACCCTAATCCGAACCCTACCCCTAACCCTAACCCTAACCCGAACCCGAACCGGAATCCTAACCCGAACCCTAACCCGAACCCTAACCCGAACCGTAACCCGAACCCTTAACCTAACCTTATTCCAAAACCTAACCCGAACCCTAAGCCTAACACGAACCCGAACACTAACCCTAACCCCAACCCTAACCCGAACCCTAACCCGAACCCTAACCCGAACCCTAACCCTAACCCGAACCCTAACCCGAACCCTAACCCGATCCCAAACCCGAACCCTAACCCTAACCCTAAACCGAACGCTAACCCTAACCCTAACCCTAACCCTAACCCGAACCCTAACCCACACCCTAACCCGAACCCTAACCCTAACCATAACCCTAACCCGAACCCTAACCCTAACCCCTAACCCTAACCCTAACCCTAACCCGAACCCGAACCCTAACCCTAAACCTAACCCCTAACCCTAACCCTAACACTAACCCGAACCCTAACCCTAACCCGAACCCTAAACCTAACCCGAAACCTAACCCTAAACCTAACCCGAACCCGAACCCGAACCCTAACCCTAACCCTAACCCAAGCCTAAACCTAACCCGAAACCTAACCCTAACCCTAACCCGAAACCTAACCCTAACCCTAAACCGAACCCTAACCCTAACCCGAACCCTAACCCTAACCCGAACCCGAACCCGAACCCTAACCCTAACCCGAACCCTAACCCTACCCTAACCCGAACCCTAACCCGAACCCGAACCCTAACCCGAACCCGAACCCTAACCCTAACCCTAACCCGAACCCTAACCCTAACCATAACCCGAACCCTAACCCTAACCCGAACCCTAACCCTAACCCTAACCCGAACCCTAAACCTAACCCGAACCCGAACCCTAACCCTAACCCGAACCCTAACCCGAACCCTAACCCATTCCCTAACCCGAACCCTAACCCTAAACCTAACCCGAACGCTAATCCTAACCCTAACCCTAACCCTAACCCGAACCCTAACCCTAAACCTAACCCGAACCCTAAACCTAACCCTAACCCGAACCCTAACCCTAACCCGAACCCGAACCCTAACCCTAACACTAACCCTAACCCGAACCCTAACCCTAAACCGAACCCTAACCCTAAACCTAAGCCGAACCCTAACCCTAACCCGAGCCCTAACCCTAAACCTAACCCGAACCCTAACCCTAACCCGAACCCGAACCCTAACCCTAAATCTAACCGGAACACTAACCCTAACCCTAACCCGAACCCTAACCCGAACCCTAACCCTAACCCTAACCTGAACACTAACCCCTAACCCTAACCCGAACCCGAACCCTAACCCGAACCCTAACCCTAACCCTAACCCGAACCCTAACCCTAACCCTAACTCTAACCCTAAACCTAACCCTCACCCGAACCCTAACCCTAACCCGAACCCTAAACCGATCCCTAACCCGAACCCTAAACCTAACCCTAAACCTAACCCTAACCCGAACCCTCACCCTAACCCGAACCCTAACCCTAACCCTAAACCTAACCCGAACCCTAACCCGAACCCTAACCCGAACCCTAAGCTAACCCTGACCCGAACCCTAACCCGAACCCTAACCCTAACCCTAACTGGAACCATAAACCTAACCCTAACCCGAACCCTAACCCGAACCATAACCCTAACCCTAACCCTAACCCGAACCCTAACCCTAACCCTAACCCGAACCCGAACCCTAACCCGAACCCTAACCCTAACCCTAACCCGAACCCTAACCCGAACCCAACACCTAACCCTAACCCGAACCCTAACCCGAACCCTAACCCTAACCCTAACCCGAACGCTAACCCTAACCCTAACCCTAACCCTAACCCGAACCCTAACCCTAACCCTAACTCTAACCCTAAACCTAACCCTCACCCGAAACTTAACCCTAACCTGAACCCTAAACCGATCCCTAACCCGAACCCTAAACCTGACCCTAAACCTAACCCTAACCCGAACCCTAACCCTAACCCGAACCCTAACTCTAACCCTAACCCTAACCCTAACCCGAACCCTAACCCGAACCCTAACCCGAACCCTAAGCTATCCCTAACCCGAACCCTAACCCTAACCCTATTCCGAAACCTAACCCGAACCCTAACCCTAACCCGAACCCGAACACTAAACCTAACCCTAACCCTAACCCGAACAGTAACCCTAAACCTAACCCTAATCCGAACCCTAACCCTAACCTTAACCAGAACCCTAACACTAACCCTAACCCTAACCCGAACCCTAACCCCTTACCCGAATCCTAACCCTAACCAGAAACCTAACCCGAAACCTAACCCTAACCCGAACCCTAACCCTAACCCTAACCCGAACCCTAAACCTAACCCTAACCCGAACCCTAACCCTAACCCTAACCCGAACCCTAAAACGAACCCTAACCCTAACCCGAACTCTAACCCTAACCCTAACCCGAACCCTAACCTGAACCCTAACCCTAACCCTAACCCGAACCCTAAACCTAATACTAACCCGAACCTGAACCCTAAACCGAACCCTAACCCTAACCCTAATCCGAAACCTAACCCTAACCCTAACCCTAACCCGAACCCGAAACCTAACCCGAACCCGAACCCTAACCCTAACCCTAACCCTAACCCTAACCCGAACCCTAACCCTAACCCTAACCCTAACCCTAACCCGAACCTTAACCTGAACCCTAACCCGAACCCGAACCCTAACCCTAACCCTTACACTAAACCTAACCCTAAACCGAACCCTAACCCTAACCCTAATCCGAACCCTAACCCTAACCCTAACAACACTAACCCCTAAACCTAACCCGAAACCTAACCCTAACCCTAACCCGAACCCGAACCCTAACACCTAACCCGAACCCAAACCCTAAACCTAACACTAACCCTAACCCGAAACCGAACCTTAACCCTAACCCGAACCCTAACCCTAACCCTAACCCGAACCCTAAACCTAACATGAAACCTAACCCTAACCCTAACCCTAACCCGAACCGTAACCCTAACCCATAACCCGAACCCTAACCCTAACCCGAAACCTAACCCTAACGCGAACCCTAAACCTAACCCTAAACCTAACCCGAAACCTAACCCTAACCCGAACCCTAACCCGAACCCTAACCCTAACACTAACCCGAACCCTAACCCGAACCCTAACCCGAACCCTAACCCTAACCCTAACCCAAACCCTAACCCGAACCCTACCCCTAACCCTAACCCTAACCCAAACCCTAACCCGAACCCTAACCCTAAACCTAACCCGAACCCGAACTCGAACCCTAACCCGAACCCTAACCCGAACCCTAACCCGAACCGTAACCCGAACCCTAACCCTAACCCTATTCCGAAACCTAACCCAAACCCTAAGCCTAACACGAACCCGAACCCTAACCCGAACCCTAACCCGATCCCTAACCCGAACCCTAACCCTAACCCTAACCCGAACGCTAAACCTAACCCTAACCCTAACCCTAACCCGAACCCTAACCCTAACCCTAACCCGAAACCTAACCCTAACCCTAACCCGAACCCTAACCCGAACCCTAACCCGAACCCTAACCCTAACCCTAACCCGAACCCTAACCCGAACCCTAACCCTAACCCTAACCCTAACCCTAACCCGAACCCTAACCCGAACACTAACCCGATCCCTAACACTAACCCTAACCCGAACCCTAACCCGAACCCTAGCCCTAACCCTAAACCTAACCCTAACCCTAACCCGAACCCTAACCCTAACCCTAACCCGAACCCGAACACTAACCCTAACCCTAACCCTAACCCGAACCCTAACCCTAACCCTAACCGTAACCCCAACCCTAAACCGAACCCTAACCCGAACCCTAACCCGAAACCTAACCCCTAACACTAACACGAATCCGAACCCTAACCCGAACCCGAACCCTAACCCGAACCCGAACCGTAACTCTAACCCTAACCCGAACCCTAAACCGAACCCTAACCCTAAACCTAACCCTAACCCGAACCCTAACCCTAACCCGAACCCTAACGCTAACCCTAACCCTAAACCTAACCCGAAACCTAACCCGAAACCTAACCCGAACCCTAACCCTAAACCTAACCCGAACCCTAACCCGAACCCTAACCCGAACCCAACCCCTAACCCTAACCCGAACCCGAATCCTAACCCGAACCCGAACCCTAACCCGAATCCGAACCCTAACCCTAACCCTAAACCGAACCCGAACCCGAACCCTAACCCTAACCCTAACCCGAACCCAGACCTAATCCTAACCCTAACCCTAACCCGAACCCTAACCCTAACCCTAACCCTAACCCTAACACTAACCCGAATCCTAACTCTAACACGAACCCTAACCCGAACCCTAACCCGAACCCTAACCCTAACCCTAACCCTAACCCTAACCCTAACCCGAACCCTAACCCTAACCCGAACCCTAACGCTAACCCTAACCCTAAACCTAACCCGAACCCTAACCCGAACCCTAACGCTAACCCTAACCCTAAACCTAACCCGAACCCTAACCCTAACCCTAACCGGAACCCTAACCCTAACCCGAACCCGAACCCGAACCCTAACCCTTTACCCGAATCCTAACCCTATCCGGAACCCTAACCCAAACCCTAAACCTTACCCTAAACCCTAACCCTAATCCGAACCCTAACCCTAACCCGAACCCAACCCTAACCCTAACCCGAATCCTAAACCTAACCCTAACCCGAACCCTAACCCGAACACTAACCCTAACCCTAACCCTAACCCAAACCCTAACCCTAACCCTAACCCAAACGCGAACCCTAACCCGAACCCGAACCCTAACCCTAACCCGAAGCCCGAACCCTAACCCTAACCCGAACCCGAACCCGAACCCTAACCCAAACCCTGACCCGAACCCTAAACCTAATCTAACCCTAACCCTAACCCGAACCCTAACCCTAACCCTAACACTAACCCGAACCCTAACCCTAACCCGAACCCTAACCCTAACCCTAACCCTAAAACTAACCCGAACACTAACCGGAACCCTAACCCGAACCCTAACCCTAAACCTAACCCGAACCCTAACCCTAAACCTAACCCGAACCCTAACCCGAACCCTAACCCGAACCCTAACCCTAACCCTAACCCTAACCCTAACCCTAACCCTAACCTGAAACCTAACCCTAACCCTAACCCGAACCCTAACCCTAACCCTAACCCTAACCCGAACCCTAACCCTAACCATAAACCTAACCCTAAACCTAATCCGAAACCTAACGCTAACCCGAACCCTAACCCTAACCCTAACCCTAATCCTAACACCTAACCCTAACCCTAACCCTAACTCTAACCCTAAAACCTTACCCTAACCCTAACCCTAACCCTAACCCTAACCCGAACCCTAACCCTAACCCTAACCCGAACCCTAATCCTAACCCTATCCCTATACCTAACCCGATCCCTAACCCTAACCCTAACCCTAACCCGAACCCTAACCCTAACCCGAACCCTAAGGCTAACCCTAACCCTAAACCTAACCCGAACCCTAACCCGAACCCTAACCCGAACCCTAACCCTAAACCTAACCCGAACCCTAACCCTAAACCTAAACCGAACCCTAACCCGAACCCTAACCCGAACCCTAACCCTAACCCTAACCCTAACCTGAACCCTAAACCTAACCCTATCCCGAACCCTAACCCTAACCCTAACCCTAACCCTAACCCGAACCCTAACCCTAACCCTAAACCTAACCCTAACCCTAATTCGAACCCTAACCCTAATCCTAACCCGAACCCTAATCCGAAACCTAACGCTAACCCGAAACCTAACCCTAACCCTAACCCTAACCCTAACACCTAACCCTAACCCTAAAACCTTACCCTAACCCTAACCCTAACCCTAACCCGAAACCGAACCCTAAACCTAACCCCTTACCCTAAACCAAACCCTAAACCTAACCCGAACCCTAACCCTAATCCTAACCCGAACCCTAACCCTAACCCTAACCCGAAACCTAACTCGAACCCTAACCCGAAACCTAACCCTAACTCTAACCCTAACCAGAACCCTAACCCGAACTCTAACTCGACCCTAACCCTAACCCTTAACCCTAACCCTAACCCGAAACCTAACCCTAACCCTCTCCCGAACCCTAAACCTAACCCGAACACTAACCCTAACCCTAACCCTAAACCGAACCCAACACGAACCCGAACCCTAACCCGAACCCGAACCCTAACCCTAACCCTAACTCTAACCCAAACCCTAACCCGAACCCTAACTCGAACCCTAACCCTAACCCGAACCCTAACCCGAACCCGAAACTTACCCCTAACCCTAACCCGAACCCGAACCCTAACCCTAACCCTAACCCGAACCCTAACCCTAACCCGAACCCTAACACTAACCCTAACCCCGAACCCGAACCCTAACCCTAACCCTAACCCTAACCCGAACACTAACCCGAACCCTATCCCGAACCCCAACCCTAACCCTAACCCGAACCCGAAACCTAAACCCTAACCCTAACCCGATCCCGAACACTAACACCTAACCCTAACCCGAACCCGAACCCTAAACCTAACCCTTACCCTAACCCGAACCCTAACCCTAACCCGAACCCTAACCCTAACCCTAACCCGAAACCTAACCCTAACATTAACCCTAACCCTAACCCTAAACCTAACCCGAACCGTAACCCTAACCCATAACCCGAACCCTAACCCTAACCAGAACCCTAACCCTAACCCGAACCCTAACCCTAACCCTAACCCGAAACCTAACCCTAACCTGAACCCTAACCCTAACCCTAACCCTAACCCTAACCCGAACCCTAACCTGAACCCTAACCCGAACCCTAACACTAACCCTAACCCAAACCCTAACCGGAACCCTACCCCTAACCCTAACCCTAACCCGAACCCTAAACCTAACCCAAAACCGAACCCTAACCCTAACCCGAACCCTAACCCTAAACCTAACCCGAATCCTAACCCTAACCCTAACCCTAACCCGAACCCTAAACCTAACCCTAACCCTAACCCTAACCCGAACCCTAACCCTAAACCTAACCCGAACCCTAAACCTAACCCTAACCCGAACACTAACCCTAACCCGAACCATAACCCTAACACTATCCCTAACCCGAACCCTAACCCTAACCCGAACCCTAACCCTAAACCTAAGCCAAACCCTAACCCTAACCCGAGCCCTAACCCTAAACCTAACCCGAACCCTAACCCTAACCCGAACCCGAACCCTAACCCTAAATCTAACCGGAACACTAACCCTAACCCTAAACCGAACCCTAACCCGAACCCTAACCCTAACCCTAACCTGAACACTAACCCCTAACCCTAACCCGAACCCGAACCCTAACCCGAACCCTAACCCTAACCCTAACCCGAACCCTAACCCTAACTCTAACCCTAAACCTAACCCACACCCGAACCCTAAACCTAACCCGAACCCTAAACCTATCCCTAACCCGAACCCTAAACCTAACCCTAAACCTAACCCTAACCCGAACCCTCACCCTAACCCGAAACCTAACCCTAACCCTAACCCTAACCCTAACCCGAACCCTAACCCGAACCCTAACCCGAACCCTAAGCTAACCCTGACCCGAACCCTAACCCGAACCCTAACCCTAACCCTAACTGGAACCATAACCCTAACCCTAACACGAACCCTAACCCGAACCATAACCCTAACCCTAACCCTAACCCTAACCCGAACCCTAACCCTAACCCTAACCCGAACCCGAACCCTAACCCGAACCCTAACCCTAACCCTAACCCGAACCCTAACCCGAACCCAACCCCTAACCCTAACCCGAACCCGAACCCTAACCCGAACCCGAACCCTAAACCGAACCCGAACCCGAAACCTAACCCTAACACGAACCCGAACCCGAACCCTAACCCTAACCCTAACCCGAACCCAGACCTAATCCTAACCCTAACCCTAACCCGAACCCTAACCCTAACCCTAACCCTAACCCGAATCCTAACTCTAACACGAACCCTAACCCGAACCCTAACCCGAACCCTAACCCTAACGCTAACCCTAACCCTAACCCGAACCCGAACCCTAACCCGAACCCTAACGCTAACCCTAACCCTAAACCTAACCCGAACCCTAACCCGAACCCTAACCCGAACCCTAACCCTAAACCTACCCGAACCCTAACCCTAAACCTAACCCGAACCCTAACCCTAACCCTAACCGGAACCCTAACCCTAACCCGAACCCGAACCCGAACCCTAACCCTTTACCTGAATCCTAACCCTATCCGGAACCCTAACCCGAACCCTAACCCTTACCCTAAACCCTAACCCTAATCCGAACCCTAACCCTAACCCGAACCCAACCCTAACCCTAACCCGAATCCTAAACCTAACCCTAAACCGAACCCTAACCCGAACCCTAACCCTAACCCTAAACCTAACCCAAACCCTAACCCTAACCCTAACCCAAACGCGAACCCTAACCCGAACCCGAACCCTAACCCTAATCCGAAACCCGAACCCTAACCCTAAACCGAACCCGAACCCGAACCCTAACCCTAACCCTAACCCGAACCCGTACCCTAACCATAAACCTAACCCCTAACCCTAACCCTAACACTAACCCGAACCCTAACCCTAACCCGAACCCTAAACCTAACCCGAAACCTAACCCTAAACCTAACCCGAACCCGAACACGAACCCTAACCTTAACCCTAACCCGAAGCCTAAACCTAACCCGAAACCTAACCCTAACCCTATCCCGAAACCTAACCCTAAACCTAACCCGAACCCTAACCCTAACCCGAACCCTAAACATAACCCGAACCCGAACCCGAACCCTAACCCTAACCCGAACCCTAACCCTACCCTAACCCGAACCCTAACCCGAACCCGAACCCTAACCCGAACCCGAACCCTAACCCTAACCCTTACCCGAACCCTAAACCTAACCCGAACCCGAACCCTAACCCTAACCCGAACCCTAACCCTAAACCTAACCCGAATCCTAACCCTAACCCTAACCCGAACCCGAACCCTAACACATACCCTAACCCTAACCTTAACCCTAAACCTAACCCGAACCCTAACCCTAACCCTAACCCGAACCCTAACCCGAACCCGAACCCTAACCCGAACCCGAACCCTAACCCTAACCCTAACCCGAACCCTAACCCTAACCATAACCCGAACCCTAACCCTAACCCGAACCCTAACCCTAACCCTAACCCGAACCCTAAACCTAACCCGAACCCGAACCCTAACCCTAACCCGAAACCTAACCCTAAACCTAACCCGAATCCTAACCCTAACCCTAACCCTAACCCGAACCCTAACCCTAACCCTAACCCTAACCCTAACCCAAACCCTAACCCTTAACCTAACCCGAACCCTAAACCTAACCCTAACCCGAACCCTAACCCTAACCCGAACCCTAACCCTAACACTAAACATAACCCGAACCCTAACCCTAACCCGAACCCTAACCCTAAACCTAAGCCGAACCCTAAACCTAACCCGAGCCCTAACCCTAAACCTAACCCGAACCCTAACCCTAACCCAAACCCGAACCCTAACCCTAAATCTAACCGGAACACTAACCCTAACCCTAACCCGAACCCTAACCCGAACCCTAACCCTAACCCTAACCTGAACACTAACCCCTAACCCTAACCCGAACCCGAACCCTAACCCGAACCCTAACCCTAACCCTAACCCGAACCCTAACCCTAACCCTAACTCTAACCCTAAACCTAACCCTCACCCGAACCCTAACCCTAACCCGAAACCTAACCCTAACCCTAACCCTAACCCGAACCCTAACCCGAACCCTAACCCGAACCCTAAGCTAACCCTGACACGAAACCTAACCCGAACCCTAACACTAACCCTAACTGGAACCATAACCCTAACCCTAACCCGAATCCTAACCCGAACCATAACCCTAACCCTAACCCTAAGCCGAACCCTAACTCTTAACCTAACCCGAACCCGAACCCGATCCCTAAACCTAACCTTAAACCGAACCCTAAGCCTAACCCGAACCCTAACCCTAAACCTAACCCAAAACCTAACCCTAACCCTAACCCGAACCCTAACCCTAAACCTAACCCGAAACCTAACACGAACCCTAACCCTAACCCTAAACCGAACCCTAACCCGAACACTAACCCGAACCCTAACCCTAACCCTAACCCTAAACCTAACCCGAACCCTAACCCTAAACCTAACCGGAACCCTAACCCTAACCCGAACCCGAACCCGAACCCTAACCCTTTACCCGAATCCTAACCCTATCCGGAACCCTAACCCGAACCCTAACCCTTACCCTAAACCCTAACCCTAATCCGAACCCTAACCCTAACCCGAACCCAACCCTAACCCTAACCCGAATCCTAAACCTAACCCTAACCCGAACCCTAACCCGAACCCTAACCCTAACCCTAACCCTAACCCAAACCCTAACCCTAACCCTAACCCAAACGCGAACCCTAACCTGAACCCGAACCTGAACCCTAACCCTAACCCTGACCCGAACCCTAAACCTAATCTAACCCTAACCCTAACCCGAACCCTAACCCTAACCCTAACCCTAACCCTAACCCGAACCCTAACCCTAACCCTAATCCGAACCCGAACCCTAACCCGAACCCTAACCCGAACCCTAACACGAACCCTAACACGAACCCAACCCCTAACCCTAACCCTAACCCGAACCCTAACGCGAACCCTATCCCGAACCCCAACCCTAACCCTAACCCGAACCCGAAACCTAAACCCTAACCCTAACCCGAACCCGAACACTAACACCTAACCCTAACCCGAACCCGAACCCTAAACCTAACCCTAACGCTAACCTTAACCCGAACCCTAACCCTAACCCTAACCCTAACCCTAACCCGAACCCTAACCTGAACCCTAACCCGAACCCTAACCCTAACCCAAACCCTAACCCGAACCCTACCCCTAACCCTAACCCAAACCCAAACCCTAATCCGAACCCTAACCCAAACCCTAACCCGAACCCTAACCCTAACCCTAACCCGAACCCGAACCGGAACCCTAACCCGAACCCTAACCCGAACCCTAACCCGAACCGTAACCCGAACCCTTAACCTAACCTTATTTCAAAACCTAACACGAACCCTAACCCTAACACGAACCCGAACACTAACCCTAACCCCAACCCTAACCCGAACCCTAACCCGAACCCTAACCCGAACCCTAACCCTAACCCGAACCCTAACCCGAACCCTAAACCGATCCCAACCCGAACCCTAACCCTAACCCTAAACCGAACGCTAACCCTAACCCTAACCATAACCCTAACCCGAACCCGAACCCTAACCCTAAACCTAACCCCTAACCCTAACCCTAACTCTAACCCGAACCCTAACCCTAACCCGAACCCTAAACCTAACCCGAAACCTAACCCTAAACCTACCCCGAACCCGAACCCGAACCCTAACCCTAACCCTAACCCGAAGCCTAAACCTACCCGAAACCTAACCCTAACCCTAACCCGAAACCTAACCCTAACCCTAACCCGAACCCTAACCCTAACCCGAACCCTAACCCTAACCCGAACCCGAACCCGAACCCTAACCCTATCCCGAACCCTAACCCTACCCTAACCCGATCCGTAACCCGAACCCGAACACTAACCCGAACCCGAACCCTAACCCTAACCCTTACCCGAACCCTAAACCAAACCCGAACCCGAACCCTAACCCTAACCCGAACCCTAACCCTAAACCTAACCCGAATCCTAACCCTAACCCTAACCCTAACCCGAACCCTAACCCTAAACCTAACCCTAAAACTAACCCGAACCCTAACCCTAAACCTAACCCGAACCCTAAACCTAACCCTAACCCGAACTCTAACCCTAACCCGACCCCTAACCCTAACACTAACCCTAACCCGAACCCTAACCCTAACCCGAACCCTAACCCTAAAACTAAGCCGAACCCTAACCCTAACCCGAGCCCTAACCCTAAACCTAACCCGAAACCTAACCCTAACCCGAACCCGAACCCTAACCCTAAATCTAACCGGAACACTAACCCTAACCCTAACCCGAACCCTAACCCGAACCCTAACCCTAACCCTAACCTGAACACTAACCCCTAACCCTAACCCTAACCCGAACCCTAACCCGAACTCTAACCCTACCCCTAACCCGAACCCTAACCCTAACCCTAACTCTAACCCTAAACCTAACCCTCACCCGAACCCTAACCCTAACCCGAACCCTAAACCGATCCCTAACCCGAACCCTAAACCTAACCCTAAACCTAACCCTAACCCGAACCCTCACCCTAACCCGAACCCTAACCCTAACCCTAACCCTAACCCGAACCCTAACCCGAACCCTAAGCCGAACCCTAAGCTAACCCTGACCCGAACCCTAACCCGAACCCTAACCCTAAACCTAACTGGAACCATAACCCTAACCCTAACCCTAAACCTAACCCGAACCCTAACCCGAAACCTAACCCGAACCCTAACCCTAAACCTAACCCGAACCCTAACCCGAACCCTAACCCGAACCCAACCCCTAACCCTAACCCGAACCCGAACCCTAACCCGAACCCGAACCCTAACCCTAAACCTAACCCGAAACCCAACACGAACCCTAACCATAACCCTAAACTGAACCCTAACCCGAACACTAACCCGAACCCTAACCCTAAACCTAACCCTAAACCTAACCCGAACCCTAACCCTAACCCTAACCGGAACCCTAACCCGAACCCGAACCCGAACCCGAACCCGAACCCTAACCCTTTACCCGAATCCTAACCCTATCCGGAACCCTAACCCGAACCCTAACCCTTACCCTAAACCCTAACCCTAATCCGAACCCTAACCCTAACCCGAACCCAACCCTAACCCTAACCCGAATCCTAAACCTAACCCTAACCCGAACCCTAACACGAACCCTAACCCTAACCCTAACCCTAACCCAAACCCTAACACTAACCCTAACCCAAACGCGAACCCTAACCCGAACCCGAACCCTAACCCTAACCCGAAACCCGAACCCTAAACCTAACCCGAACCCGAACCCGAACCCTAACCCTAACCCTGACCCGAACCCTAAACCTAATCTAACCCTAACCCTAACCCGAACCCTAACCCTAACCCTAACCCTAACCCTAACCCGAACCCTAACACTACTCTAACCCGAACCCTAACCCGAACCCGAACCCTAACCCGAACCCGAACCCTAACCCGAACCCTAACCCTAACCCGAACCCTAACCCTAAACCTAACCCGAATCCTAACCCTAACCCTAACCCTAACCCGAACCCTAACCCTAACCCGAACCCTAACCCTAAACCTAACCCGAATCCTAACCCTAACCCTAACCCTAACCCGAACCCTAACCCTAACCCTAACCCTAACCCTAACCCTAACCCGAACCCTAACCCTAAACCTAAGCCGAACCCTAACCCTAACCCGAGCCCTAACCCTAAACCTAACCCGAACCCTAACCCTAACCCGTACCCGAATCCTAACCCTAAATCTAACCGGAACACTAACCCTAACCCTAACCCGAACCCTAACCCGAACCCTAACCCTAACCCTAACCTGAACACTAACCCCTAACCCTAACCCGAACCCGAACCCTAACCCGAACCCTAACCCTAACCCTAACCCGAACCCTAACCCTAACCCTAACTCTAACCCTAAACCTAACCCTCACCCGAACCCTAACCCTAACCCGAACCCTAAACCGATCCCTACCCCGAACCCTAAACCTAACCCTAAACCTAACCCTAACCCGAACCCTCACCCTAACCCGAACCCTAACCCTAACCCTAACCCTAACCCGAACCCTAACCCGAACCCTAAGCTAACCCTGACCCGAAACCTAACCCGAACCCTAACACTAACCCTAACTGGAACCATAACCCTAACCCTAACCCGAATCCTAACCCGAACCATAACCCTAACCCTAACCCTAACCTGAACCCTAACTCTTAACCTAACCCGAACCCGAACCCGATCCCTAAACCTAACCTTAAACCGAACCCTAAGCCTAACCCGAACCCTAACCCTAACCCTAACCCAAAACCTAACCCTAACCCTAACCCGAACCCTAAACCTAAACCTAACTCGAAACCTAACACGAACCCTAACCCTAACCCTAAACCGAAACCTAACCCGAACACTAACCCGAACCCTAACCCTAACCCTAACCCTAAACCTAACCCGAACCCTAACCCTAACCCTAAACGGAACCCTAACCCTAACCCGAACCCGAACCCGAACCCTAACCCTTTACCCGAATCCTAACCTTATCCGGAACCCTAACCCGAACCCTAACCCTTACCCTAAACCCTAACCCTAATCCGAACCCTAACCCTAACCCGAACCCAACCCTAACCCTAACCCGAAACCGAACCCTAAACCTAACCCTAACCCTAACCCGAACCCTAACCCGAACCCTAACCCTAACCCTAACCCGAACCCTAACCCTAACATTAACCCTAACCCTAACCCTAAACCTAACCCGAACCGTAACCCTAACCCATAACCCGAACCCTAACCCTAACCAGAACCCTAACCCTAACCCGAACCCTAACCCTAACCCTAACCCGAAACCTAACCCTAACCCGAACCCTAAACCTAACCCTAACCCGAACCCTAACCCGAACCCTAACCCGAACCCTAACCCTAACCCTAACCCAAACCCTAACCAGAACCCTACCCCTAACACTAACCCTAACCCAAACCCTAATCCGAACCCTATCCCAAACCCTAACCCGAACCCTAACCCTAACCCTAACCCGAACCCGATCCGGAACCCTAACCCGAACCCTAACCCGAACCCTAACCCGAACCGTAACCCGAACCCTTAACCTAACCTTATTTCAAAACCTAACCCGAACCCTAAGCCTAACACGAACCCGAACACTAACCCTAACCCCAACCCTAACCCGAACCCTAACCCTAACCCTAACCCGAACCCTAACCCTAACCCGAACCCTAACCCGAACCCTAACCCGATCCCAAACCCGAACCCTAACCCTAACCCTAAACCGAACGCTAACCCTAACCCTAACCATAACCCTAACCCGAACCCTAACGCTAACCCTAACCCTAACCCTAACCCTAACCCTAACCCGAACCCGAAACCTAACCCTAAACCTAACCCCTAACCCTAAACCTAACACTAACCCGAACCCTAACCCTAACCCGAACCCTAAACCTAACCCGAAACCTAACCCTAAACGTACCCCGAATCCGAACCCGAACCCTAAACCTAACCCTAACCCGAAGCCTAAACCTAACCCGAAACCTAACCCTAACCCTAACCCGAAACCTAACCCTAACCCTATCCCGAACCCTAACCCTAACCCGAACCCTAACCCTAACCCGAACCCGAACCCGAACCCTAACCCTAACCCGAACCCTAACCCTACCCTAACCCGAACCGTAACCCGAACCCAAACCCTAACCCGAACCCGAACCCTAACCCTAACCCTAACCCGAACCCTAACCCTAACCCTAACCCTAAACCTAACCCGAACCCTAACCCTAAACCTAACCCGAACCCTAAAGCTAACCCTAACCCGAACCCTAACCCTAACCGAACCCTAACCCTAACACTATCCCTAAACCGAAACCTAACCCTAACCCGATCCCTAACCCTAAACCTAAGCCGAACCCTAACCCTAACCCGAGCCCTAACCCTAAACCTAACCCGAAACCTAACCCTAACCCGAACCCGAACCCTAACCCTAAATCTAACCGGAAAACTAACCCTAACCCTAACCCGAACCCTAACCCGAACCCTAACCCTAACCCTAACCTGAACACTAACCCCTAACCCTAAACCGAACCCGAACCCTAACCCGAACCCTAACCCTAACCCTAACCCGAACCCTAACCCTAACCCTAACTCTAACCCTAAACCTAACCCTCACCCGAACCCTAACCCTAACCCGAACCCTAAACCGATCCCTAACCCGAACCCTAAACCTAACCCTAAACCTAACCCTAACCCGAACCCTCACCCTAAACCGAACCCTAACCCTAACCCTAACCCTAACCCGAACCCTAACCCGAACCCTAACCCGAACCCTAAGCTAACCCTGACCCGAACCCTAACCCGAACCCTAACCCTAACCCTAACTGGAACCATAACCCTAAACCTAACCCTAACCCGAACCCTCACCCTAACCCGAACCCTAACCCTATACCTAACCCGATCCCTAACCCTAACCCTAACCCTAACCCTAACCCGAACCCTAAACGTAACCCGAACCCTAAGGCTAACCCTAAACCTAAACCTAACCCGAACCCTAACCCGAACCCTAACCCGAACCCTAACCCTAAACCTAACCCGAACCCTAACCCTAAACCTAACCCGAACCCTAACCCGAACCCTAACCCGAACCCTAACCCAAACCCTAACCCTAACCTGAACCCTAACCCTAACCCTAACCCGAACCCTAACCCTAACCCTAACCCTAACCCTAACCCGAACCCTAACCCTAATCCTAACCCGAACCCTTATCCGAAACCTAACGCTAACCCGAAGCCTAACCCTAACCCTAACCTTAACCTTAACACCTAACGCTAACCCTAACCCTAACTCTAATCTAAAACCTTACCCTAACCCTAACCCTAACCCTAACCCGAACCCGAACCCTAACCCTAACCCTAACCCAAAGCCTAATCCGAACCCTAACCCAAACCCTAACCCGAACCCTAACCCTAACCCTAACCCGAACCCTAACCCGAACCCTAACCCGAACCGTAACCCGAACCCTTAACCTAACTTATTCCAAAACCTAACCCGAACCCTAAGCCTAACACGAACCCGAACACTAACCCTAACCCCAACCTTAACCCGAACCCTAACCCGAACCCTAACCCGAACCCTAACCCTAACCCGAACCCTAACCCGAACCCTAACCCGATCCCAAACCCGAACCCTAACCCTAACACTAAACCGAACGCAAAACCCTAACCCTAACCCTAACCCTAACCCGAACCCTAACCCTAACCCTAACCCGAACCCTAACCCTAACCATAACCCTAACCCGAACCCTAAACCTAACCCCTAACCCTAACCCTAACCCTAACCCGAACCCGAACCCTAACCCTAAACCTAACCCCTAACCCTAACCCTAACACTAACCCGAACCCTAACCCTAACCCGAACCCTAAACCTAACCCGAAACCTAACCCTAAACCTTACCCGAACCCGAACCCGAACCCTAACCCTAACCCTAACCCAAGCCTAAACCTAACCCGAAACCTAACCCTAACCCTAACCCGAAACCTAACCCTAACCCTAACCCGAACCCTAACCCTAACCCGAACCCTAACCCTAACCCTAACCCTAACCCGAACCCTAACCCTAACCATAACCCGAACCCTAACCCTAACCCGAACCCTAACCCTAACCCTAACCCGAACCCTAAACCTAACCCGAACCCGAACCCTAACCCTAACCCGAACCCTAACCCTAAACCTAACCCAAATCCTAACCCTAACCCTAACCCTAACCCGAACCCTAACCCTAACCCTAACCCTAACCATAACCCGAACCCTAACCCTAAACCTAACCCGAACCCTAAACCTAACCCTAACCCGAACCCTAACCCTAACCCGAACCCTAACCCTAACACTAACCCTAACCCGAACCCTAACCCTAACCCGAACCCTAACCCTAAACCTAAGCCGAACCCTAACCCTAACCCGAGCCCTAACCCTAAACCTAACCCGAACCCAAACCCTAACCCGATCCCGAACCCTAACCCTAAATCTAACCGGAACACTAACCCTAACCCTAACCCGAACCCTAACCCTAACCCTAACCTGAACACTAACCCCTAACCCTAACCCGAACCCGAAACCTAACCCGAACCCTAACCCTAACCCTAACCCGAACCCTAACCCTAACCCTAACTCTAACCCTAAACCTAACCCTCACCCGAACCCTAACCCTAAACCGAACCCTAAACCGATCCCTAACCCGAACCCTAAACCTAACCCTAAACCTAACCCTAACCCGAACCCTCACCGTAACCCGAACCCTAACCCTAACCCTAAACCTAACCCGAACCCTAACCCGAACCCTAACCCGAACCCTAAGCTAACCCTGACCCGAACCCTAACCCGAACACTAACCCTAACCCTAACTGGAACCATAACCCTAACCCTAACCCGAACCCTAACCCGAACCATAACCCTAACCCTAACCCTAACCCTAACCCGAACCCTAACCCTAACCCTAACACGAACCCGAACCCTAACCCGAACCCTAACCCTAACCCTAACCCGAACCCTAACCCGAACCCAACCCCTAACCCTAACCCGAACCCGAACCCTAACCCGAACCCGAACCCTAACCCGAACCCGAACCCGAACCCTAACCCTAACCCGAACCCGAACACGAACCCTAACCCGAACCCTAACCCGAGCCCTAACCCTAACCCTAACCCTAACCCTAACCCGAACCCTAACCCTAACCCGAACCCTAACGCTAAACCTAACCCTAAACCTAACCCGAACCCTAACCCGAACCCTAACCCGAACCCTAACCCTAAACCTAACCCGAACCCTAACCCTAAACCTAACCCGAAACCTAACACGAACCCTAACCCTAACCCGAACACTAACCTGAACCCTAACCCTAACCCTAACCCTAAACCTAACCCTCACGCGAACCCTAACCCTAACCCGAACCCTAAACCGATCCCTAACCCGAACCCTAGACCTAACCCTAAACCTAACCCTAACCCGAACCCTCACCCTAACCCGAACCCTAACCCTAACCCTAACCCTAACCCGAACCCTAACCCGAACCCTAACCCGAACCCTAAGCTAACCCTGACCCGAACCCTAACCCGAACCCTAACCCTAACCCTAACTGGAACCATAACCCTAACCATAACCGAAACCTAACCCGAACCATAACCCTAACCCTAACCCTAACCCGAACCCTAACCCTAACCCTAACCCGAACCCGAATCCTAACCCGAACCCTAACCCTAACCCTAACCCGAACCCTAACCCGAACCCAACCCCTAACACTAACCCGAACCCGAACCCTAACCCGAACCCGAACCCTAACCCGAACCCGAACCCGAACCCTAACCCTAACCCGAACCCGAACCCGAACCCTAACCCTAACCCTAACCCGAACCCAGACCTAATCCTAACCCTAACCCGAACCCGAACCCTAACCCTAACCCTAACCCTAACCCGAATCCTAACTCTAACACGAACCCTAACCCGAACCCTAACCCGAACCCTAACCCTAACCCTAACCCTAACCCGAACCCTAACCCTAACCCGAACCCTAACCCTAACCCTAACCCTAAACCTAACCCGAACCCTAACCCGAACCCTAACCCGAACCCTAACCCTAAACCTAACCCGAACCCTAACCCTAACCCTAACCCGAACCCAGACCTAATCCTAACCCTAACCCGAACCCGAACCCTAACCCTAACCCTAACCCTAACCCGAATCCTAACTCTAACACGAACCCTAACCCGAACCCTAACCCGAACCCTAACCCTAACCCTAACCCTAACCCGAACCCTAACCCTAACCCGAACCCTAACCCTAACCCTAACCCTAAACCTAACCCGAACCCTAACCCGAACCCTAACCCGAACCCTAACCCTAAACCTAACCCGAACCCTAACCCTAAACCTAACCCGAAACCTAACACGAACCCTAACCCTAACCCTAAACCGAACCCTAACCCGAACACTAACCCGAACCCTAACCATAACCCTAACCCTAAAACTAACCCGAACCCTAACGCTAACCCGAACCCGAACCCGAACCCTAACCCTAACCCGAACCCTAACCCTACCCTAACCCGAACCGTAACCCGAACCCAAACCCTAACCCGAACCCGAACCCTAACCCTAACCACAACCCGAACCCTAACCCTAACCCTAACCCTAAACCTAACCCGAACCCTAACCCTAAACCTAACCCGAACCCTAAACCTAACCCTAACCCGAACCCTAACCCTAACCGAACCCTAACCCTAACACTATCCCTAAACCGAACCCTAACCCTAACCCGATCCCTAACCCTAAACCTAAGCCGAACCCTAACCCTAACCCGAGCCCTAAACCTAAACCTAACCCGAACCCTAACCCTAACCCGAACCCGAACCCTAACCCTAAATCTAACCGGAAAACTAACCCTAACCCTAACCCGAACCCTAACCCGAACCCTAACCCTAACCCTAACCTGAACACTAACCCCTAACCCTAAACCGAACCCGAACCCTAACCCGAACCCTAACCCTAACCCTAACCCGAACCCTAACCCTAACCCTAACTCTAACCCTAAACCTAACCCTCACCCGAACCCTAACCCTAACCCGAACCCTAAACCGATCCCTAACCCGAACCCTAAACCTAACCCTAAACCTAACCCTAACCCGAACCCTCACCCTAAACCGAACCCTAACCCTAACCCTAACCCTAACCCGAACCCTAACCCGAACCCTAACCCGAACCCTAAGCTAACCCTGACCCGAACCCTAACCCGAACCCTAACCCTAACCCTAACTGGAACCATAACCCTAAACCTAACCCTAACCCGAACCCTCACCCTAACCCGAACCCTAACCCTATACCTAACCCGATCCCTAACCCTAACCCTAACCCTAACCCTAACCCGAACCCTAAACGTAACCCGAACCCTAAGGCTAACCCTAACCCTAAACCTAACCCGAACCCTAACCCGAACCCTAACCCGAACCCTAACCCTAAACCTAACCCGAACCCTAACCCTAAACCTAACCCGAACCCTAACCCGAACCCTAACCCGAACCCTAACCCTAACCCTAACCCTAACCTGAACCCTAACCCTAACCCTAACCCGAACCCTAACCCTAACCCTAACCCTAACCCTAACCCGAACCCTAACCCTAATCCTAACCCGAACCCTTATCCGAAACCTAACGCTAACCCGAAGCCTAACCCTAACCCTAACCTTAACCTTAACACCTAACGCTAACCCTAACCCTAACTCTAATCTAAAACCTTACCCTAACCCTAACCCTAACCCTAACCCGAACCCGAACCCTAACCCTAACCCTAACCCAAAGCCTAATCCGAACCCTAACCCAAACCCTAACCCGAACCCTAACCCTAACCCTAACCCGAACCCTAACCCGAACCCTAACCCGAACCGTAACCCGAACCCTTAACCTAACTTATTCCAAAACCTAACCCGAACCCTAAGCCTAACACGAACCCGAACACTAACCCTAACCCCAACCCTAACCCGAACCCTAACCCGAACCCTAACCCGAACCCTAACCCTAACCCGAACCCTAACCCGAACCCTAACCCGATCCCAAACCCGAACCCTAACCCTAACCCTAAACCGAACGCAAAACCCTAACCCTAACCCTAACCCTAACCCGAACCCTAACCCTAACCCTAACCCGAAACCTAACCCTAACCATAACCCTAACCCGAACCCTAAACCTAACCCCTAACCCTAACCCTAACCCTAACCCGAACCCGAACCCTAACCCTAAACCTAACCCCTAACCCTAACCCTAACACTAACCCGAACCCTAACCCTAACCCGAACCCTAAACCTAACCCGAAACCTAACCCTAAACCTTACCCGAACCCGAACCCGAACCCTAACCCTAACCCTAACCCAAGCCTAAACCTAACCCGAAACCTAACCCTAACCCTAACCCGAAACCTAACCCTAACCCTAACCCGAACCCTAACCCTAACCCGAACCCTAAACCTAACCCTAACCCTAACCCGAACCCTAACCCTAACCATAACCCGAACGCTAACCCTAACCCGAACCCTAACCCTAACCCTAACCCGAACCCTAAACCTAACCCGAACCCGAACCCTAACCCTAACCCGAACCCTAACCCTAAACCTAAACCGAATCCTAACCCTAACCCTAACCCTAACCCGAACCCTAACCCTAACCCTAACCCTAACCATAACCCGAACCCTAACCCTAAACCTAACCCGAACCCTAAACCTAACCCTAACCCGAACCCTAACCCTAACCCGAACCCTAACCCTAACACTAACCCTAACCCGAACCCTAACCCTAACCCGAACCCTAACCCTAAACCTAAGCCGAACCCTAACCCTAACCCGAGCCCTAACCCTAAACCTAACCCGAACCCAAACCCTAACCCGATCCCGAACCCTAACCTTAAATCTAACCGGAACACTAACCCTAACCCTAACCCGAACCCTAACCCTAACCCTAACCTGAACACTAACCCCTAACCCTAACCCGAACCCGAAACCTAACCCGAACCCTAACCCTAACCCTAACCCGAACCCTAACCCTAACCCTAACTCTAACCCTAAACCTAACCCTCACCCGAACCCTAACCCTAAACCGAACCCTAAACCGATCCCTAACCCGAACCCTAAAGCTAACCCTAAACCTAACCCTAACCCGAACCCTCACCGTAACCCGAACCCTAACCCTAACCCTAAACCTAACCCGAACCCTAACCCGAACCCTAACCCGAACCCTAAGCTAACCCTGACCCGAACCCTAACCCGAACACTAACCCTAACCCTAACTGGAACCATAACCCTAACCCTAACCCGAACCCTAACCCGAACCATAACCCTAACCCTAACCCTAACCCTAACCCGAACCCTAACCCTAACCCTAACACGAACCCGAACCCTAACCCGAACCCTAACCCTAACACTAACCCGATCCCTAACCCGAACCCAACCCCTAACCCTAACCCGAACCCGAACCCTAACCCGAACCCGAACCCTAACCCGAACCCGAACCCTAACCCTAACCCGAACCCGAACACGAACCCTAACCCGAACCCTAACCCGAGCCCTAACCATAACCCTAACCCTAACCCTAACCCGAACCCTAACCCTAACCCGAACCCTAACGCTAAACCTAACCCTAAACTTAACCCGAACCCTAACCCGAACCCTAACCCGAACCCTAACCCTAAACCTAACCCGAACCCTAACCCTAAACCTAACCCGAAACCTAACACGAACCCTAACCCTAACCCGAACACTAACGCGAACCCTAACCCTAACCCTAACCCTAAACCTAACCCTCACGCGAACCCTAACCCTAACCCGAACCCTAAACCGATCCCTAACCCGAACCCTAGACCTAACCCTAAACCTAACCCTAACCCGAACCCTCACCCTAACCCGAACCCGAACCCTAACCCTAACCCTAACCCGAACCCTAACCCGAACCCTAACCCGAACCCTAAGCTAACCCTGACCCGAACCCTAACCCGAACCCTAACCCTAACCCTAACTGGAACCATAACCCTAACCATAACCGAAACCTAACCCGAACCATAACCCTAACCCTAACCCTAACCCTAACCCGAACCCTAACCCTAACCCTAACCCGAACCCGAATCCTAACCCGAACCCTAACCCTAACCCTAACCCGAACCCTAACCCGAACCCAACCCCTAACCCTAACCCGAACCCGAACCCTAACCCGAACCCGAACCCTAACCCGAACCCGAACCCGAACCCTAACCCTAACCCGAACCCGAACCCGAACCCTAACCCTAACCCTAACCCGAACCCAGACCTAATCCTAACCATAACCCGAACCCGAACCCTAACCCTAACCCTAACCCTAACCCTAACCCGAATCCTAACTCTAACACGAACCCTAACCCGAACCCTAACCCGAACCCTAACCCTAACCCTAACCCTAACCCGAACCCTAACCCTAACCCGAACCCTAACCCTAACCCTAACCCTAAACCTAACCCGAACCCTAACCCGAACCCTAACCCGAACCCTAACCCTAAACCTAACCCGAACCCTAACCCTAACCCTAACCCGAACCCAGACCTAATCCTAACCCTAACCCGAACCCGAACCCTAACCCTAACCCTAACCCTAAACCGAATCCTAACTCTAACACGAACCCTAACCCGAACCCTAACCCGAACCCTAACCCTAACCCTAACCCTAACCCGAACCCTAACCCTAACCCGAACCCTAACCCTAACCCTAACCCTAAACCTAACCCGAACCCTAACCCGAACCCTAACCCGAACCCTAACCCTAAACCTAACCCGAACCCTAACCCTAAACCTAACCCGAAACCTAACACGAACCCTAACCCTAACCCTAAACCGAACCCTAACCCGAACACTAACCCGAACCCTAACCATAACCCTAACCCTAAAACTAACCCGAACCCTAACGCTAACCCTAACCGGAACCCTAACCCTAACCCGAACCCGAACCCGAAACCTAACACTTTACCCGAATCCTAACCCTATCCGGAACCCTAACCCGAACCCTAACCCTTACCCTAAACCCTAACCCTAATCCGAACCCTAACCCTAACCCGAACCCAACCCTAACCCTAACCCGAATCCTAAACCTAACCCTAATCCGAACCCTAACCCGAACCCTAAACCTAACCCTAACCCTAACCCAAACCCTAAACCTAACCCTAACCCAAACGCGAACCCTATCCCGAACCCGAACCCTAACCCTAACCCGAAACCCGAACCCTAACCCTAACCCGAACCCGAACCCGAACCCTAACCCTAACCCTGACCCGAACCCTAAACCTAATCTAACCCTAACCCTAACCCGAACCCTAACCCTAACCCTAACCCTAACCCTAACCCTAACCCGAACCCTAACCCTAACCTGAACCCTAACGCTAACCCTAACCCTAAACCTAACCTGAACCCTAACCCTAACCCGAACCCTAACCCTAAACCTAACCCGAACCGTAACCCTAAACCTAACCCGAACCCTAACCCGAACCCTAACCCGAACCCTAACCCTAACCCTAACCCTAACCCTAACCTGAACCCTAACCTTAACCCTAACCCGAACCCTAACCCTAACCCTAACCCTAACCCGAACCCGAACCCTAACCCTAACTCTAAACCTAACCCTAAACCTAATCCGAAACCTACCGCTAACCCGAACCCTAACCCTAACCCTAACCCTAACACTAACACCTAACCCTAACCCTAACCCTAACTCTAACCCTAAAACCTTACCCTAACCCTAACCCTAACCCTAACCCTAACCCAAACCCTAAACCTAACCCTAACCCGAACCCTAACCCTAACCCTAACCCTATACCTAACCCGATCCCTAACCCTAACCCTAACCCTAACGCGAACCCGAACCCTAAACCTAACCCGAACCCTAAGGCTAACCCTAACCCTAAACCTAAACCGAACCCTAACCCGAACCCTAACCCGAACCCTAACCCTAAACCTAACCCGAACACTAACCCTAAACCTAACCCGAACCCTAACCCGAACCCTAACCCGAACCCTAACCCTAACCCTAACCCTAACCTGAACCCTAACCCTAACCCTAACCCGAACCCTAACCCTAACCCTAACCCTAACCCTAACCCGAACCCTAACCCTAATCCTAACCCGAACCCTTATCCGATACCTAACGCTAACCCGAACCCTAACCCTAACCCTAACCCTAACCCTAACACCTAACGCTAACCCTAACCCTAACTCTAACCCTAAAACCTTACCCTAACCCTAACCCTAACCCTAACCCGAACCCGAACGCTAACACTAACCCTAACCCGAACCCTAACCCTAACCCTCACCCTATCCCTAACCCGATCCCTAACCCTAACCCTAACCTTAACCCTAACCCTAACCCTAACCCCTTCCCTAAACCAAACCCTAAACCTAACCCGAACCCTAACCCTAATCCTAACCCGAACCCTAACCCTAACAATAAACCGAACCCTAACTCGAACCCTAACCCGAAACCTAAACCTAATCCTAACCCTAACCAGAACCCTAACCCGAAATCTAACTCGACCCTAACCCTAACCCTTAACCCTAACCCTAACCCGAAACCTAACCCTAACCCTATCCCGAACCCTAACCCTAACCCGAACCCTAACCCTAACCCTAACCCTAAACCGAACCCAACACGAACCCGAACCCTAACCCGAACCCGAACCCTAACCCTAACCCTAACTCTAACCCAAACCCTAACCCGAACCCTAACTCGAACCCTAACCCTAAACCGAACCCTAAACCGAACCCGAAACTTAACCCTAACCCTAACCCGAACCCGAACCCTAACCCTAACCCTAACCCGAACCCTAACCCTAACCCGAACCCTAACCCTAACACTAGCCCCGAACCCGAACCCTAACCCTAACCCGAACCCTAACCCGAACCCTATCCCGAAACCCAACCCTAACCCTAACCCGAACCCGAAAACTAAACCCTAACCCTAACACGAACCCGAACCCTAACACCTAACCCTAACCCGAACCCGAACCCTAAACCTAACCCTAACCCTAACCCGAACCCTAACCCTAACCCGAACCCTAACCCTAACCCTAACCCGAACCCTAACCCTAACATTAACCCTAACCCTAACCCTAAACCTAACCCGAACCGTAACCCTAACCCCTAACCCGAACCCTAACCCTAACCAGAACCCTAACCCTAACCCGAACCCTAACCCTAATCCTAACCCGAAACCTAACCCTAACCCGAAACCTAAACCTAACCCTAACCCTAACCCTAACCCGAACCCTAACCTGAACCCTAAACCGAACCCTAACCCTAACCCTAACCCAAACCCTAACCCGAACCCTACCCCTAACCCTAACCCTAACCCAAACCCTAATCCGAACCCTAACCCAAACCCTAACCCGAACCCTAACCCTAACCCTAACCCGAACCCGAACCGGAACCCTAACCCGAACCCTAACCCGAACCCTAACCCGAACCGTAACCCGAACCCTAAACCTAAACTTATTCCAAAACCTAACCCGAACCCTAAGCCTAACACGAACCCGAACACTAACCCTAACCCCAACCCTAACCCGAACCCTAACCCGAACCCTAACCCGAACCCTAACCCGAACCCTAACCCTAACCCGAACCCTAACCCGAACCCTAACCCGATCCCAAACCCGAACCCTAACCCTAACCCTAAACCGAACGCTAACCCTAACCCTAACACTAACCCTAACCCGAACCCTAACCCTAACCCTAACCCGAACACTAACCCTAACCCTAACCCTAACCCGAACACTAACCCTAACCCCTAACCCTAACCCTAACCCGAACCCGAACCCTAACCCTAAACCTAACCCCTAACCCTAACCCTAACCCTAACCCGAACCCTAACCCTAACCCGAACCCTAACCCTAACCCGAAACCTAACCCTAAACCTAACCCGAACCCGAACCCAAACCCTAACCCTAACCCGAAGCCTAAACCTAACCCGAACCCTAACCCTAACCCTAACCCGAAACCTAACCCTAACCCTAACCCGAACCCTAACCCTAACCCGAACCCGAACCCTAACCCGAACCCGAACCCGAACCCTAACCCTAACCCGAACCCGAACCCGAACCCTAACCCTAACCCTAACCCGAACCCAGACCTAATCCTAACCCTAACCCGAACCCGAACCCTAACCCTAACCCTAACCCTAACCCGAATCCTAACTCTAACACGAACCCTAACCCGAACCCTAACCCGAACCCTAACCCTAACCCTAACCCTAACCCGAACCCTAACCCTAACCCGAACCCTAACCCTAACCCTAACCCTAAACCTAACCCGAACCCTAACCCAAACCCTAACCCGAACCCTAACCCTAAACCTAACCCGAACCCTAACCCTAACCCTAACCCGAACCCAGACCTAATCCTACCCTAACCCGAACCCGAACCCTAACCCTAACCCTAACCCTAACCCGAATCCTAACTCTAACACGAACCCTAACCCGAACCCTAACCCGAACCCTAACCCTAACCCTAACCCTAACCCGAACCCTAACCCTAACCCGAACCCTAACCCTAACCCTAACCCTAAACCTAACCCGAACCCTAACCCGAACCCTAACCCGAACCCTAACCCTAAACCTAACCCGAACCCTAACCCTAAACCTAACCCGAAACCTAACACGAACCCTAACCCTAACCCTAAACCGAACCCTAACCCGAACACTAACCCGAACCCTAACCATAACCCTAACCCTAAAACTAACCCGAACCCTAACGCTAACCCGAAGCCGAACCCGAACCCTAACCCTAACCCGAACCCTAACCCTAACCTAACCCGAACCGTAACCCGAACCCAAACCCTAACCCGAACCCGAACCCTAACCCTAACCACAACCCGAACCCTAACCCTAACCCTAACCCTAAACCTAACCCGAACCCTAACCCTAAACCTAACCCGAACCCTAAACCTAACCCTAACCCGAACCCTAACCCTAACCGAACCCTAACCCTAACACTATCCCTAAACCGAACCCTAACCCTAACCCGATCCCTAACCCTAAACCTAAGCCGAACCCTAACCCTAACCCGAGCCCTAACCCTAAACCTAACCCGAACCCTAACCCTAACCCGAACCCGAACCCTAACCCTAAATCTAACCGGAAAACTAACCCTAACCCTAACCCGAACCCTAACCCGAACCCTAACCCTAACCCTAACCTGAACACTAACCCCTAACCCTAAACCGAACCCGAACCCTAACCCGAACCCTAACCCTAACCCTAACCCGAACCCTAACCCTAACCCTAACTCTAACCCTAAACCTAACCCTCACCCGAACCCTAACCCTAACCCGAACCCTAAACCGATCCCTAACCCGAACCCTAAACCTAACCCTAAACCTAACCCTAACCCGAACCCTCACCCTAAACCGAACCCTAACCCTAACCCTAACCCTAACCCGAACCCTAACCCGAACCCTAACCCGAACCCTAAGCTAACCCTGACCCGAACCCTAACCCGAACCCTAACCCTAACCCTAACTGGAACCATAAGCCTAAACCTAACCCTAACCCGAACCCTCACCCTAACCCGAACCCTAACCCTATACCTAACCCGATCCCTAACCCTAACCCTAACCCTAACCCTAACCCGAACCCTAAACGTAACCCGAACCCTAAGGCTAACCCTAACCCTAAACCTAAACCGAACCCTAACCCGAACCCTAACCCGAACCCTAACCCTAAACCTAACCCGAACCCTAACCCTAAACCTAACCCGAACCCTAACCCGAACCCTAACCCGAACCCTAACCCTAACCCTAACCCTAACCTGAACCCTAACCCTAACCCTAACCCGAACCCTAACCCTAACCCTAACCCTAACCCTAACCCGAACCCTAACCCTAATCCTAACCCGAACCCTAACCCGATCCCAAACCCGAACCCTAACCCTAACCCTAAACCGAACGCAAAACCCTAACCCTAACCCTAACCCTAACCCGAACCCTAACCCTAACCCTAACCCGAACCCTAACCCTAACCATAACCCTAACCCGAACCCTAAACCTAACCCCTAACCCTAACCCTAACCCTAACCCGAACCCGAACCCTAACCCTAAACCTAACCCCTAACCCTAACCCTAACACTAACCCGAACCCTAACCCTAACCCGAACCCTAAACCTAACCCGAAACCTAACCCTAAACCTTACCCGAACCCGAACCCGAACCCTAACCCTAACCCTAACCCAAGCCTAAACCTAACCCGAAACCTAACCCTAACCCTAACCCGAAACCTAACCCTAACCCTAACCCGAACCCTAACCCTAACCCGAACCCTAACCCTAACCCTAACCCTAACCCGAACCCTAACCCTAACCATAACCCGAACGCTAACCCTAACCCGAACCCTAACCCTAACCCTAACCCGAACCCTAAACCTAACCCGAACCCGAACCCTAACCCTAACCCGAACCCTAACCCTAAACCTAAACCGAATCCTAACCCTAACCCTAACCCTAACCCGAACCCTAACCCTAACCCTAACCCTAACCATAACCCGAACCCTAACCCTAAACCTAACCCGAACCCTAAACCTAACCCTAACCCGAACCCTAACCCTAACCCGAACCCTAACCCTAACACTAACCCTAACCCGAACCCTAACCCTAACCCGAACCCTAACCCTAAACCTAAGCCGAACCCTAACCCTAACCCGAGCCCTAACCCTAAACCTAACCCGAACCCGAAAACTAAACCCTAACCCTAACACGAACCCGAACCCTAACACCTAACCCTAACCCGAACCCGAACCCTAAACCTAACCCTAACCCTAACCCGAACCCTAACCCTAACCCGAACCCTAACCCTAACCCTAACCCGAACCCTAACCCTAACATTAACCCTAACCCTAACCCTAAACCTAACCCGAACCGTAACCCTAACCCCTAACCCGAACCCTAACCCTAACCAGAACCCTAACCCTAACCCGAACCCTAACCCTAATCCTAACCCGAAACCTAACCCTAACCCGAAACCTAAACCTAACCCTAACCCTAACCCTAACCCGAACCCTAACCTGAACCCTAAACCGAACCCTAACCCTAACCCTAACCCAAACCCTAACCCGAACCCTACCCCTAACCCTAACCCTAACCCAAACCCTAATCCGAACCCTAACCCAAACCCTAACCCGAACCCTAACCCTAACCCTAACCCGAACCCGAACCGGAACCCTAACCCGAACCCTAACCCGAACCCTAACCCGAACCGTAACCCGAACCCTAAACCTAAACTTATTCCAAAACCTAACCCGAACCCTAAGCCTAACACGAACCCGAACACTAACCCTAACCCCAAACCTAACCCGAACCCTAACCCGAACCCTAACCCGAACCCTAACCCGAACCCTAACCCTAACCCGAACCCTAACCCGAACCCTAACCCGATCCCAAACCCGAACCCTAACCCTAACCCTAAACCGAACGCTAACCCTAACCCTAACACTAACCCTAACCCGAACCCTAACCCTAACCCTAACCCGAACACTAACCCTAACCCTAACCCTAACCCGAACACTAACCCTAACCCCTAACCCTAACCCTAACCCGAACCCGAACCCTAACCCTAAACCTAACCCCTAACCCTAACCCTAACCCTAACCCGAACCCTAACCCTAACCCGAACCCTAACCCTAACCCGAAACCTAACCCTAAACCTAACCCGAACCCGAACCCAAACCCTAACCCTAACCCGAAGCCTAAACCTAACCCGAACCCTAACCCTAACCCTAACCCGAAACCTAACCCTAACCCTAACCCGAACCCTAACCCTAACCCGAACCCGAACCCTAACCCGAACCCGAACCCTAACCCTAACCCGAACCCGAACCCGAACCCTAACCCTAACCCTAACCCGAACCCAGACCTAATCCTAACCCTAACCCGAACCCGAACCCTAACCCTAACCCTAACCCTAACCCGAATCCTAACTCTAACACGAACCCTAACCCGAACCCTAACCCGAACCCTAACCCTAACCCTAACCCTAACCCGAACCCTAACCCTAACCCGAACCCTAACCCTAACCCTAACCCTAAACCTAACCCGAACCCTAACCCGAACCCTAACCCGAACCCTAACCCTAAACCTAACCCGAACCCTAACCCTAACCCTAACCCGAACCCAGACCTAATCCTAACCCTAACCCGAACCCGAACCCTAACCCTAACCCTAACCCTAACCCGAATCCTAACTCTAACACGAACCCTAACCCGAACCCTAACCCGAACCCTAACCCTAACCCTAACCCTAACCCGAACCCTAACCCTAACCCGAACCCTAACCCTAACCCTAACCCTAAACCTAACCCGAACCCTAACCCGAACCCTAACCCGAACCCTAACCCTAAACCTAACCGGAACCCTAACCCTAAACCTAACCCGAAACCTAACACGAACCCTAACCCTAACCCTAAACCGAACCCTAACCCGAACACTAACCCGAACCCTAACCATAACCCTAACCCTAAAACTAACCCGAACCCTAACGCTAACCCGAAGCCGAACCCGAACCCTAACCCTAACCCGAACCCTAACCCTAACCTAACCCGAACCGTAACCCGAACCCAAACCCTAACCCGAACCCGAACCCTAACCCTAACCACAACCCGAACCCTAACCCTAACCCTAACCCTAAACCTAACCCGAACCCTAACCCTAAACCTAACCCGAACCCTAAACCTAACCCTAACCCGAACCCTAACCCTAACCGAACCCTAACCCTAACACTATCCCTAAACCGAACCCTAACCCTAACCCGATCCCTAACCCTAAACCTAAGCCGAACCCTAACCCTAACCCGAGCCCTAACCCTAAACCTAACCCGAACCCTAACCCTAACCCGAACCCGAACCCTAACCCTAAATCTAACCGGAAAACTAACCCTAACCCTAACCCGAACCCTAACCCGAACCCTAACCCTAACCCTAACCTGAACACTAACCCCTAACCCTAAACCGAACCCGAACCCTAACCCGAACCCTAACCCTAACCCTAACCCGAACCCTAACCCTAACCCTAACTCTAACCCTAAACCTAACCCTCACCCGAACCCTAACCCTAACCCGAACCCTAAACCGATCCCTAACCCGAACCCTAAACCTAACCCTAAACCTAACCCTAACCCGAACCCTCACCCTAAACCGAACCCTAACCCTAACCCTAACCCTAACCCGAACCCTAACCCGAACCCTAACCCGAACCCTAAGCTAACCCTGACCCGAACCCTAACCCGAACCCTAACCCTAACCCTAACTGGAACCATAACCCTAAACCTAACCCTAACCCGAACCCTCACCCTAACCCGAACCCTAACCCTATACCTAACCTGATCCCTAACCCTAACCCTAACCCTAACCCTAACCCGAACCCTAAACGTAACCCGAACCCTAAGGCTAACCCTAACCCTAAACCTAACCCGAACCCTAACCCGAACCCTAACCCGAACCCTAACCCTAAACCTAACCCGAACCCTAACCCTAAACCTAACCCGAACCCTAACCCGAACCCTAACCCGAACCCTAACCCTAACCCTAACCCTAACCTGAACCCTAACCCTAACCCTAACCCGAACCCTAACCCTAACCCTAACCCTAACCCTAACCCGAACCCTAACCCTAATCCTAACCCGAACCCTTATCCGAAACCTAACGCTAACCCGAAGCCTAACCCTAACCCTAACCTTAACCTTAACACCTAACGCTAACCCTAACCCTAACTCTAATCTAAAACCTTACCCTAACCCTAACCCTAACCCTAACCCGAACCCGAACCCTAACCCTAACCCTAACCCAAAGCCTAATCCGAACCCTAACCCAAACCCTAACCCGAACCCTAACCCTAACCCTAACCCGAACCCTAACCCGAACCCTAACCCGAACCGTAACCCGAACCCTTAACCTAACTTATTCCAAAACCTAACCCGAACCCTAAGCCTAACACGAACCCGAACACTAACCCTAACCCCAACCCTAACCCGAACCCTAACCCGAACCCTAACCCGAACCCTAACCCTAACCCGAACCCTAACCCGAACCCTAACCCGATCCCAAACCCGAACCCTAACCCTAACCCTAAACCGAACGCAAAACCCTAACCCTAACCCTAACCCTAACCCGAACCCTAACCCTAACCCTAACCCGAACCCTAACCCTAACCATAACCCTAACCCGAACCCTAAACCTAACCCCTAACCCTAACCCTAACCCTAACCCGAACCCGAACCCTAACCCTAAACCTAACCCCTAACCCTAACCCTAACACTAACCCGAACCCTAACCCTAACCCGAACCCTAAACCTAACCCGAAACCTAACCCTAAACCTTACCCGAACCCGAACCCGAACCCTAACCCTAACCCTAACCCAAGCCTAAATCTAACCCGAAACCTAACCCTAACCCTAACCCGAAACCTAACCCTAACCCTAACCCGAACCCTAACCCTAACCCGAACCCTAACCCTAACCCTAACCCTAACCCGAACCCTAACCCTAACCATAACCCGAACGCTAACCCTAACCCGAACCCTAACCGTAACCCTAACCCGAACCCTAAACCTAACCCGAACCCGAACCCTAACCCTAACCCGAACCCTAACCCTAAACCTAAACCGAATCCTAACCCTAACCCTAACCCTAACCCGAACCCTAACCCTAACCCTAACCCTAACCATAACCCGAACCCTAACCCTAAACCTAACCCGAACCCTAAACCTAACCCTAACCCGAAACCTAACCCTAACCCGAACCCTAACCCTAACACTAACCCTAACCCGAACCCTAACCCTAACCCGAACCCTAACCCTAAACCTAAGCCGAACCCTAACCCTAACCCGAGCCCTAACCCTAAACCTAACCCGAACCCAAACCCTAACCCGATCCCGAACCCTAACCCTAAATCTAACCGGAACACTAACCCTAACCCTAACCCGAACCCTAACCCTAACCCTAACCTGAACACTAACCCCTAACCCTAACCCGAACCCGAAACCTAACCCGAACCCTAACCCTAACCCTAACCCGAACCCTAACCCTAACCCTAACTCTAACCCTAAACCTAACCCTCACCCGAACCCTAACCCTAAACCGAACCCTAAACCGATCCCTAACCCGAACCCTAAACCTAACCCTAAACCTAACCCTAACCCGAACCCTCACCGTAACCCGAACCCTAACCCTAACCCTAAACCTAACCCGAACCCTAACCCGAACCCTAACCCGAACCCTAAGCTAACCCTGACCCGAACCCTAACCCGAACACTAACCCTAACCCTAACTGGAACCATAACCCTAACCCTAACCCGAACCCTAACCCGAACCATAACCCTAACCCTAACCCTAACCCTAACCCGAACCCTAACCCTAACCCTAACACGAACCCGAACCCTAACCCGAACCCTAACCCTAACACTAACCCGAACCCTAACCCGAACCCAACCCCTAACCCTAACCCGAACCCGAACCCTAACCCGAACCCGAACCCTAACCCGAACCCGAACCCTAACCCTAACCCGAACCCGAACACGAACCCTAACCCGAACCCTAACCCGAGCCCTAACCCTAACCCTAACCCTAACCCTAACCCGAACCCTAACCCTAACCCGAACCCTAACGCTAAACCTAACCCTAAACTTAACCCGAACCCTAACCCGAACACTAACCCGAACCCTAACCCTAAACCTAACCCGAACCCTAACCCTAAACCTAACCCGAAACCTAACACGAACCCTAACCCTAACCCGAACACTAACGCGAACCCTAACCCTAACCCTAACCCTAAACCTAACCCTCACGCGAACCCTAACCCTAACCCGAACCCTAAACCGATCCCTAACCCGAACCCTAGACCTAACCCTAAACCTAACCCTAACCCGAACCCTCACCCTAACCCGAACCCGAACCCTAACCCTAACCCTAACCCGAACCCTAACCCGAACCCTAACCCGAACCCTAAGCTAACCCTGACCCGAACCCTAACCCGAACCCTAACCCTAACCCTAACTGGAACCATAACCCTAACCATAACCGAAACCTAACCCGAACCATAACCCTAACCCTAACCCTAACCCTAACCCGAACCCTAACCCTAACCCTAACCCGAACCCGAATCCTAACCCGAACCCTAACCCTAACCCTAACCCGAACCCTAACCCGAACCCAACCCCTAACCCTAACCCGAACCCGAACCCTAACCCGAACCCGAACCCTAACCCGAACCCGAACCCGAACCCTAACCCTAACCCGAACCCGAACCCGAACCCTAACCCTAACCCTAACCCGAACCCAGACCTAATCCTAACCCTAACCCGAACCCGAACCCTAACCCTAACCCTAACCCTAACCCGAATCCTAACTCTAACACGAACCCTAACCCGAACCCTAACCCGAACCCTAACCCTAACCCTAACCCTAACCCGAACCCTAACCCTAACCCGAACCCTAACCCTAACCCTAACCCTAAACCTAACCCGAACCCTAACCCGAACCCTAACCCGAACCCTAACCCTAAACCTAACCCGAACCCTAACCCTAACCCTAACCCGAACCCAGACCTAATCCTAACCCTAACCCGAACCCGAACCCTAACCCTAACCCTAACCCTAAACCGAATCCTAACTCTAACACGAACCCTAACCCGAACCCTAACCCGAACCCTAACCCTAACCCTAACCCTAACCCGAACCCTAACCCTAACCCGAACCCTAACCCTAACCCTAACCCTAAACCTAACCCGAACCCTAACCCGAACCCTAACCCGAACCCTAACCCTAAACCTAACCCGAACCCTAACCCTAAACCTAACCCGAAACCTAACACGAACCCTAACCCTAACCCTAAACCGAACCCTAACCCGAACACTAACCCGAACCCTAACCATAACCCTAACCCTAAAACTAACCCGAACCCTAACGCTAACCCTAACCGGAACCCTAACCCTAACCCGAACCCGAACCCGAACCCTAACACTTTACCCGAATCCTAACCCTATCCGGAACCCTAACCCGAACCCTAACCCTTACCCTAAACCCTAACCCTAATCCGAACCCTAACCCTAACCCGAACCCAACCCTAACCCTAACCCGAATCCTAAACCTAACCCTAATCCGAACCCTAACCCGAACCCTAAACCTAACCCTAACCCTAACCCAAACCCTAACCCTAACCCTAACCCAAACGCGAACCCTATCCCGAACCCGAACCCTAACCCTAACCCTAACCCGAACCCTAACCCTAACCCGAACCCTAACGCTAAACCTAACCCTAAACTTAACCCGAACCCTAACCCGAACCCTAACCCGAACCCTAACCCTAAACCTAACCCGAACCCTAACCCTAAACCTAACCCGAAACCTAACACGAACCCTAACCCTAACCCGAACACTAACGCGAACCCTAACCCTAACCCTAACCCTAAACCTAACCCTCACGCGAACCCTAACCCTAACCCGAACCCTAAACCGATCCCTAACCCGAACCCTAGACCTAACCCTAAACCTAACCCTAACCCGAACCCTCACCCTAACCCGAACCCGAACCCTAACCCTAACCCTAACCCGAACCCTAACCCGAACCCTAACCCGAACCCTAAGGTAACCCTGACCCGAACCCTAACCCGAACCCTAACCCTAACCCTAACTGGAACCATAACCCTAACCATAACCGAAACCTAACCCGAACCATAACCCTAACCCTAACCCTAACCCTAACCCGAACCCTAACCCTAACCCTAACCCGAACCCGAATCCTAACCCGAACCCTAACCCTAACCCTAACCCGAACCCTAACCCGAACCCAACCCCTAACCCTAACCCGAACCCGAACCCGAACCCGAACCCTAACCCGAACCCGAACCCGAACCCTAACCCTAACCCGAACCCGAACCCGAACCCTAACCCTAACCCTAACCCGAACCCAGACCTAATCCTAACCCTAACCCGAACCCGAACCCTAACCCTAACCCTAACCCTAACCCGAATCCTAACTCTAACACGAACCCTAACCCGAACCCTAACCCGAACCCTAACCCTAAACCTAACCCTAACCCGAACCCTAACCCTAACCCGAACCCTAACCCTAACCCTAACCCTAAACCTAACCCGAACCCTAACCCGAACCCTAACCCGAACCCTAACCCTAAACCTAACCCGAAACCTAACCCTAACCCTAACCCGAACCCAGACCTAATCCTAACCCTAACCCGAACCCGAACCCTAACCCTAACCCTAACCCTAAACCGAATCCTAACTCTAACACGAACCCTAACCCGAACCCTAACCCGAACCCTAACCCTAACCCTAACCCTAACCCGAACCCTAATCCTAACCCGAACCCTAACCCTAACCCTAACCCTAAACCTAACCCGAACCCTAACCCGAACCCTAACCCGAACCCTAACCCTAAACCTAACCCGAACCCTAACCCTAAACCTAACCCGAAACCTAACACGAACCCTAACCCTAACCCTAAACCGAACCCTAACCCGAACACTAACCCGAACCCTAACCATAACCCTAACCCTAAAACTAACCCGAACCCTAACGCTAACCCTAACCGGAACCCTAACCCTAACCCGAACCCGAACCCGAACCCTAACACTTTACCCGAATCCTAACCCTATCCGGAACCCTAACCCGAACCCTAACCCTTACCCTAAACCCTAACCCTAATCCGAACCCTAACCCTAACCCGAACCCAACCCTAACCCTAACCCGAATCCTAAACCTAACCCTAATCCGAACCCTAACCCGAACCCTAAACCTAACCCTAACCCTAACCCAAACCCTAACCCTAACCCTAACCCAAACGCGAACCCTATCCCGAACCCGAACCCTAACCCTAATCCGAAACCCGAACCCTAACCCTAACCCGGACCCGAACCCGAACCCTAACCCTAACCCTGACCCGAACCCTAAACCTAATCTAACCCTAACCCTAACCCGAACCCTAACCCTAACCCTAACCCTAACCCTAACCCGAACCCTAACCCTAACCTGAACCCTAACGCTAACCCTAACCCTAAACCTAACCTGAACCCTAACCCTAACCCGAACCCTAACCCTAAACCTAACCCGAACCGTAACCCTAAACCTAACCCGAACCCTAACCCGAACCCTAACCCGAACCCTAACCCTAACCCTAACCCTAACCCTAACCTGAACCCTAACCTTAACCCTAACCCGAACCCTAACCCTAACCCTAACCCTAACCCGAACCCGAACCCTAACCCTAACTCTAAACCTAACCCTAAACCTAATCCGAAACCTACCGCTAACCCGAACCCTAACCCTAACCCTAACCCTAACACTAACACCTAACCCTAACCCTAACCCTAACTCTAACCCTAAAACCTTACCCTAACCCTAACCCTAACCCTAACCCTAACCCAAACCCTAAACCTAACCCTAACCCGAACCCTAACCCTAACCCTAACCCTATACCTAACCCGATCCCTAACCCTAACCCTAACCCTAACGCGAACCCGAACCCTAAACCTAACCCGAACCCTAAGGCTAACCCTAACCCTAAACCTAACCCGAACCCTAACCCGAACCCTAACCCGAACCCTAACCCTAAACCTAACCCGAACACTAACCCTAAACCTAACCCGAACCCTAACCCGAACCCTAACCCGAACCCTAACCCTAACCCTAACCCTAACCTGAACCCTAACCCTAACCCTAACCCGAACCCTAACCCTAACCCTAACCCTAACCCTAACCCTAACC
>JAVLSZ010000004.1:95070000-95102500 GCA_032313775.1 Urocyon cinereoargenteus
AACCCTAACCATAACCCGAACCCGAACCCTAACCCGAACCCTGACCCTAACCCGAACCCTAACCCTAACCCTAACCCGAACCCGAATCCTAAACCTAACCCTAACCCTAACCCGAACCTTAACCTGAAACCTTACCCTAACCCTAACCCGAACCCTATCCCTAACCCTTACCCTAACCCTAACCCTAACCCTAACCCGAACCCTAACCCTAACTCTAACCGAACCCTAATCCGAACGCTAACCCTAACCCTAATCCTAAACCTAACACTAACCCCTAACCCTAACCCGAAACCTAACCCTAACCCTAACCCGATCCCGAAACCTAACACCTAACCCTAACCCGTACCCGAACCCTAAACCTAACCCTAACCCTAACCCGAAACCTAACCCTAACCCGAACCCTAACCCTAACCCTAACCCGAACCCTAACCCTAACATGAACCCTAAACCTAACCCTAACCCTAACCCGAACCGTAACAATAACCCCTAACCAGAACCCTAACCCTAACACGAACCCTAACCCTAACCCGAACCCTAACCCTAACCCTAACCCGAAACCTAACCCTAACCCGAAACCTAACCCTAACCCTAACCCTAACCCGAACCCTAACCTGAACCCTAACCCGAACCCTAACCCTAACCCTAACCCAAACCCTAACCCGAACCCTAGCCCTAACCCTAACCCTAACCCAAACCCTAACCCGAACCCTAACCCAAAACCTAACCCGAACCCTAACCCTAACCCTAACCCGAACCCGAACCCGAACCGTAACCCGAACCCTAACCCGAAACCTAACCCGAACCGTAACCCGAACCCTAAACCTAACCCTATTCCGAAACCTAAACCGAACCCTAAGCCTAACACGAACCCGAACACTAACACTAACACCAACCCTAACCCGATCCCAAACCCGAACCCTAACCCTAACCCTAAACCGAACGCTAACCCTAACCCTAACCCGAACCTGAATCCTAACTGTAACACGAACCCTAACCCGAACCCTAACCCGAACCCTAACCCTAACCCGAACCCTAACGCTAACCCTAACCCTAAACCTAACCCGAACCCTAACCCGAATCCTAACTGTAACACGAACCCTAACCCGAACACTAACCCGAACCCTAACCCTAACCCGAACCCTAACGCTAACCCTAACCCTAAACCTAACCCGAACCCTAACCCGAACCCTAACCCTAACCCTAAACCGAACCCTAACCCGAACACTAACCCGAACCCTACCCCTAACCCTAACCCTAAACCTAACCCGAACCCTAACCCTAACCCTAACCAGAACACTAACCCTAACCCGAACCCGAACCCGAACCCTAACCCTTTACCCGAATCCTAACCCTATCCGGAATCCTAACCTGAACCCTAACCCTAACCCTAAACCCTAACCCTAATCCGAACCCTAACCCTAACCTGAACCCAAACCTAACCCTAACCCGAATCCTAACCTAACCCTAACCCGAACCCTAACCCGAACCCTAACCCTAACCCTAACCCTAACCCTAACCCAAACCCTAACCCTAACCCTAACCCAAACGCGAAACCTAACCCGAACCCGAACCCTAACCCTAACCCGAAACCCGAACCCTAACACTAACCCGAACCCGAACCCGAACCCTAACCCTAACCCTGACCCGAGCCCTAAACCTAATCTAACCCTAACCCTAACCCGAACCCTAACCCTAACCCTAACCCGAACCCTAACCCTAACCCGAACCCTAAAGCTAACCCTAACCCTAAACCTAACCCGAACCCTAACCCGAACCCTAACCCGAACCCTAACCCTAACCCGAACCCTAAACCGAACCCTAACCCTAACCCTAACCCTAACCCTAACCTGAACCCTAACCCTAACCCTAACCCGAACCCTAACCCTCACCCTAACCCTAACCCTAACCCGAACCCTAACCCTAACACTAAACCTACCCCTAAACCTAATCCGAAACCTAACGCTAACCCGAACCCTAACCCTAACCCTAACCCTAACCCTAACACCTAACCCTAACCCTAACCCTAACTCTAACATTAAAACCTTACCCTAACCCTAACCCTAACCCTAACCCGAAACCTAACCCTAAACCTAACCCGAACCCTAACCCTATCCCTAACCCTATACCTAACCCGATCCCTAACCCTAACCCTAAACCTAAACCTAACACGAACCCTAACCCTAACCCGAACCCTAACGCTAACCCTAACCCTAAACCTAACCTGAACCCTAACCCGAACCCTAACAAGAACCCTAACCCTAAACCTAACCCGAACCCTAACACTAAACCTAACCCGAACCCTAACCCGAACCCTAACCCGAACCCTAACCCTAACCCTAAACCTAACCCTAACCTGAACCCTAACCCTAACCCTAACCCGATCCCTAACCCTAACCCTAACCCGAACCCTAACCCTATCCCTAAACCTAACCCTAACCCTAATCCGAACCCTAACCCTAATCCTAACCCGAACCCTTATCCGAAACCTAACGCTAACCCGAACCCTAACCCTAACCCTAACCCTAACCCTAACACCTAACCCTAACCCTAACCCTAATTCTAACCCTAAAACCTTACCCTAACCCTAACCCTAACGCTAACCCTAACCCGAACCCTAACCCTAACCCTAACCCGAACCCTAACCCTAACCCTAACCCTATCCCTAACCCGATCCCTAACCCTAACCCTAACCCTAACCCTAACCCTAACCCCTTACCCTAAACCAAACCCTAAACCTAACCCGAACCCTAACCCTAATCCTAACCCGAACCCTAACCCTAACCCTAACCCGAACCCTAACTCGAACCCTATCCCGAAACCTAACCCTAACCCTAACCCTAACCAGAACCCTAACCCGAACTCTAACTCGACCCTAACCCTAAACCTTAACCCTAACCCTAACCCGAAACCTAACCCTAACCCTATCCCGAACCCTAACCCTAACCCGAACCCTAACCCTAATCCTAACCCGAATCCTAACTCTAACCCGAACCCTAACTCGAACCCTAACCCGAACCCTAACCCTAACCCTAACCCTAACCCTAACCCGAACCCTAACCCTAACCCGAACCCTAACGCTAACCCTAAACCTAAACCTAACCCGAACCCTAACCCGAACCCTAACCCGAACCCTAACCCTAAACCTAACCCGAACCCGAACCCTAACCCTAAACCTAACCCGAACCCTAACCCGAACCCTAACCCGAACCCTAACCCTAATCCGAAACCTAAACCTAACACTAACCTGAAACCTAACCCTAACCTAACCCGAACCCTAACCCTAATCCCTAATCCTAACCCTAACCCTAACCCTAACCCGAACACTAACCCTAACCCTAAACCTAACCCTAACCCTAATCCGAAACCTAACGCTAACCCGAACCCTAACCCTAACCCTAACCCTAACCCTAACCACTAACCCTAACCCTAACCCTAACTCTAACCCTAAAACCTTACCCTAACCCTAACCCTAACCCTAACCCGAACCCTAACCCTAACCCTAACCCGAAACATAACCCTAACCCTAAACCTATCCCTAACTCGAACCCTAACCCTAACCCTAACCCTAACCCTAACCCCTTACCCTAAACCAAACCCTAAACCTAACCCGAACCCTAACCCTAATCCTAACCCGAACCCTAACGCTAACCCTAACCCGAACCCTAACTCGAACCCTAACCCGAAACCTAACCCTATCCCTAACCCTAACCAGAACCTTAACCCGAACTCTAACTCGACCCTAACCCTAACCCTTAACCCTAACCCTAACCCGAAACCTAAACCTAACCCTATCCCGAACCCTAACCCTAACCCGAAGCCTAACCCTAACCCTAACCCTAAACCGAACCCAACACGAACCCGAACCCTAACCCGAACCCGAACCCTAACCCTAACCCTAACTCTAACCCAAACCCTAACCCGAACCCTAACTCGAACCCTAACCCTAACCCGAACCCTAACCCGAACACGAAACATAACCCTAACCCTAACCCGAACCCGAACCCTAACCCTAACCCTAACCCGAACCCTAACCCTAACCCGAACACTAACCCTAACCCCGAACCCGAACCCTAAACCTAATCCTAACCCTAACCCGAACCCTAACCCGAACCCTATCCCGAACCCCAAACCTAACCCTAACCCGAACCCGAAACCGAACCCTAACCCTAACCCAAACCTAACCCTAACCCGAACCCTAACCCTAACCATAACCCTAACACTAACCCGAACCCTAACCCTAACCTGAACCCGAACCCTAACCCTAACCCGAACCCTAAACCTAACCCTAACCCGAACCCTAACTGTAAACCGAACCCTAAATCTAACCCTAAACCTAACCCGAACCCGAACCCTAACCCTAACCCTAACCGAACCCTAACCCGAACCCTAACCCTAACCCTAACCTGAACACTAACCCCTAACCCTAACCCGAACCCGACCCTAACCCGAACCCTAACCCTAACCCTAACCCTAACCCGAAACCTAAACCTAACCCGAACCCTAACCCTAAACCTAACCCGAACCCTAACCCGAAACCTAACCCTAACTTTAAATCGAACCCTAACCCTAACCCGAACCCTAACCCTAACCCTAACCCAAAACCTAAACCTAACCCTAATCCGAACCCTAACCGTAACCCGAACCCTAACCCTAACCCTAACCCTAACCCTAACCCGAACCTTAACCCTAACCCTAACCCGAACCCTAACCCGAACCCTAACCCTAACCCTAACCTGAACACTAACCCCTAACCCTAACCCGAACCCGAACCCTAACCCGAACCCTAACCCCTAACCCTAACCCTAACCCTAACCCGAATCCTAACCGTAACCGTACCTCCTAAACCTAACCCTAACCCTAACCCGAACCCTAACCCTACCCCGAACCCTAACCCTAACCCGAAACCTAACCCGAACCCTAACCCTAACACGAACCCGAACCTACCCCTAACCCGAACCCTAACCCTAACCCGAAACCTAACCCTAACACTAACCCTAACCGGAACCCGAACCCTAAACCTAACCCGAACCAGAACCCTAACCCGAACCCGAACCCTAATCCTAACACTAACCCTAAACTGAACCCGAACCCTAACCCTAACCCTAACACTAACCCTAACCCTAACCCGAACCCGAACCCTAACCCTAACCCTAAACCTAACCCGAACCCTAACCCTAAACCTAACCCGAACCCTAACCCGAACCCTAACCCTAACTTTAAATCGAACCCTAACCCTAACCCGAACCCTAACCCTAACCCTAACCCAAAACCTAAACCTAACCCTTATCCGAACCCTAACCGTAACCCGAAACCTAACCCTAACCCTAACCCTAACCCTAACCCGAACCTTAACCCTAACCCTAACCTGAACCCTAACCCGAAACCTAACCTTAACCCTAACCTGAACACTAACCCCTAACCCTAACCCGAACCCGAACCCTAACCCGAACCCAAACCCCTAACCCTAACCCTAACCCTAACCCGAATCCTAACCGTAACCGTACCTCCTAAACCTAACCCTAACCCTAACCCGAACCCTAACCCTAACCCGAACCCTAACCCTAACCCGAACCCTAACCCGAACCCTAACCCTAACACGAACCCGAACCTACCCCTAACCCGAACCCTAACCCTAACCCGAAACCTAACCCTAACACTAACCCTAACCGGAACCCGAACCCTAACCCTAACCCGAACCCGAACCCTAACCCGAACCCGAACCCTAATCCTAACACTAACCCTAAACTGAACCCGAACCCTAACCCTAACCCTAACACTAACCCTAACCCTAACCCGAACCCTAACCCGAACCCTAACCCTAACCCTAACCCTAACCCGAACCCGAACCCTAACCCTAACCCGAACCCTAACCCTAACCCGAACCCTAACCCTAACACGAACCCGAACCCTAAACCTAACCCTAACCGGAACCCTAACCCTAACCCGAACCCTAACCCTAACCCAAACCCTAACCCTAACCCGAACCCTAACCCGAACCCTAACCCGAAACCTAACCCTAACCCGAACCCTAACCCTAACCCTAACCCGAACCCGAACCCTAACCCGAAACCTAACCCTAACCCTAACCCTAACCCTAACCCGAACCCTAACCCTAACCCTAACCCGAACCCTAACCCGAACCCTAACACGTACCCTAACCCTAACCCTAACCCTAAACCGAACCCTAAACCTAACCCTAACCCTAACCCGAACCCAAACCCTAACCCGAACCCTAACCCTAACCCTAACCCGAACCCTAACCCTAAACCGAACCCGAACCCTAACCCTAAGCCTAACCCGAAACCTAACCCCAACCCGAACCCTAACCCTAACCCGACCCGAACCCTAACCCTAAGCCTAACCCGAACCCTAACCCTAACCCTAACCCGAACCCTAACCCGAACCCTAACCCGAACCCTAACCCGAACCCGAACCCTAACCCTAAGCCTAACCCGAACCCTAACCCTAACCCGAACCCGAAACCTAACCCTAACCCTAACCCTAAACCTAACCCGAACCCTAACCCTAACCCGAACCCTAACCCTAAGCCTAACCCTAACCCTAATCCTAACCCTAACCCGAACCCTAACCCTAACCATAAACCTAAACTGAACCCTAACCCTAACCCCTAACCCTAACCCTAACCCTAACCCTAACCTCACCCCTAAACCTAACCCTAACCCTAACCCTAACCCGAACCCTAACCCTAACCCGAACCCTAACCCTAACCCGAAACCTAACCCTAAACCTAATCCGAACCCGAACCCGAACCCTAACCCTAACCCTAACCCGAAGCCTAAACCTAACCCGAACCCTAACCCTAACACTAACCCGAACCCTAAACTTCACCCTAACACGAACCCTAACCCTAAACCGAAACCTAACCCTAACCCGAATCCTAACCCTAACCCTAACCCGAACCCTAACCCGAACACTAACCCTAATCCTAACCCTAACACAAACACTAACCCTAACCCTAACCCGAACCCTAACCCTAACCCTAACCCTAACCCTAACCTAACCCCTAAACCTAACCTTAACCCTAACCCTAACCCGAACCCTAACCCTAACCCGAACCCGAACCCTAACCATAACCCTAACCCGAACCCTAACCCTAACCCGAACCCTAACCCTAACCCGAACCCTAAACCTAACCCTAACCCGAACCCTAAACCTAACCCGAACCCGAACCCTAACCCTAACCCGAACCCTAACCCTAAACCTAACCCGAATCCTAACCCTAACCCTAACCCGAACCCTAACCCGAACACTAACCCTAATCCTAACCCTAACACAAACCCTAACCCTAACCCTAACCCGAACCCTAACCCTAAACCTAACCCGAACCCTAACCCTAACCCTAACCCTAACCCGAACCCTAACCCTAAACCTAACCCGAACCCTAAACCTAACCCTAACCCGAACCCTAACCCTAACCCGAACCCTAACCCTAACACTAACCCTAACCCGAACCCTAACTCTAACCCGAACCCTAAACCTAAACCTAAGCCGAACCCTAAACCTAACCCGAGGCCTAACCCTAAACCTAACCCGAAACCTAACCCTAACCCGAACCCGAACCAGAACCTTAACCCTTTACCCGAATCCTAACCCTATCCGGAACCCTAACCTGAACACTAACCCTAACCCTAAACCCTAACCCTAATCCGAACCCTAACCCTAACCCGAACCCAACCCTAACCCTAACCCGAATCCTAACCCTAACCCAAAACCGAACCCTAACCCGAACCCTAACACGAACCCTAACCCTAACCCTAACCCTAACCCAAACCCTAACCCAAACCCTAACCAGAACGCGAACCCTAACCCGAACCCGAACCCTAACCCTAACCCGAAACCCGAACCCTAACCCTAACCCGAACCCGAACCCGAACCCTAACCCTAACCCTGACCCGAACCCTAAACCTAATCTAACCCTAACCCTAACCCGAACCCTAACCCTAATCCTAAACAGAATCCTAACTCTAACCCGAACCCTAACTCGAACCCTAACCCGAACCCTAACCCTAACCCTAACCCTAACCCTAACCCGAACCCTAACCCTAACCCGAAACCTAACGCTAACCCTAAACCTAAACCTAACCCGAACCCTAACCCGAACCCTAACCCGAACCCTAACCCTAAACCTAACCCGAACCCTAACCCTAAACCTAACCCGAACCCTAACCCGAACCCTAACCCGAACCCTAACCCTAATCCGAAACCTAAACCTAACACTAACCTGAAACCTAACCCTAACCTAACCCGAACCCTAACCCTAATCCCTAACCCTAACCCTAACCTTAACCCTAACCCGAACCCTAACCCTAACCCTAAAGCTAACCCTAACCCTAATCAGAAACCTAACGCTAACCCGAACCCTAACCCTAACCCTAACCCTAACCCTAACCCCTAAACCTCACCCTAACCCTAACTCTAACCCTAAAACCTTACCCTAACACTAACCCTAACCCTAACCCGAACCCTAACCCTAACCCTAACCCGAAACATAACCCTAACCCTAAACCTATCCCTAACTCGAACCTTAACCCTAACCCTAACCCTAACCCTAACCCTAACCCCTTACCCTAAACCAAACCCTAAACCTAACCCGAACCCTAACCCTAATCCTAACCCGAACCCTAACCCTAACTCTAACCCGAACCCTAACTCGAACCCTAACCCGAAACCTAACCCTAACCCTAACCCTAACCAGAACCTTAACGCGAACTCTAACTCGACCCTAACCCTAACCCTTAACCCTAACCCTAACCCGAAACCTAACCCTAACCCTATCCCGAACCCTAACCCTAACCCGAAGCCTAACCCTAACCCTAACACTAAACCGAACCCAACACGAACCCGAACCCTAACCCGAACCCGAACCCTAACCCTAACACTAACTCTAACCCAAACCCTAACCCGAACCCTAACTCGAACCCTAACCCTAACCCGAACCCTAACCCGAACCCGAAACATAACCCTAACCCTAACCCGAACCCGAAACCTAACCCTAACCCGAACCCTAACCCTAACCCGAACCCTAACCCTAACCCCGAACCCGAACCCTAAACCTAACCCTAACCCTAAGCCGAACCCTAACCCTAACCCTAAACCTAACCATAACCCGAACCCTAACCCTAACCTGAACCCGAACCCTAACCCTAACCCGAACCCTAAACCTAACCCTAACCCGAACCCTAACTGTAAAACGAACCCTAAACCTAACCCTAACCCGAACCCGAACCCTAACCCTAACCCTAACCGAACCCTAACCCGAACCCTAACCCTAACCCTAACCTGAACACTAACCCCTAACCCTAACCCGAACCCGACCCTAACCCGAACCGTAACCCTAACCCTAACCCTAACCCGAAACCTAAACCTAACCCGAACCCTAATCCTAAACCTAACCCGAACCCTAACCCGAACCCTAACCCTAACTTTAAATCGAACCCTAACCCTAACCGGAACCCTAACCCTAACCCTAACCCAAAACCTAAACCTAACCCTAATCCGAACCCTAACCGTAACCCTAACCCTAACCCTAACCCTAACCCGAAACTTAACCCTAACCCTAACCCGAACCCTAACCCGAACCCTAACCCTAACCCTAACCTGAACACTAACCCCTAACCCTAACCCGAACCCGAACCCTAACCCGAACCCTAACCCCTAACCCTAACCCTAACCCTAACCCGAATCCTAACCGTAACCCTACCTCCTAAACCTAACCCTAACCCTAACCCGAACCCTAACCCTAACCCGAACCCTAACCCTAACCCGAACCCTAACCCGAACCCTAACCCTAACACGAACCCGAACCTACCCCTAACCCGAACCCTAACCCTAACCCGAAACCTAACCCTAACACTAACCCTAACCCGAACCCGAACCCTAACCCTAACCCGAACCCGAACCCTAAACCGAACCCGAACCCTAATCCTAACACTAACCCTAAACTGAACCCGAACCCTAACCCTAACCCTAACACTAACCCTAACACTAACCCGAACCCTAACCCGAACCCTAACCCTAACCCTAACCCTAACCCGAACCCGAACCCTAACCCTAACCCGAACCCTAACCCTAACCCGAACCCTAACCCTAACCCGAACCCGAACCCTAAACCTAACCCTAACCGGAACCCTAACGCTAACCCGAACCCTAACCCTAACCCAAACCCTAACCCTAACCCGAACCCTAACCCGAACCCTAACCCGAAACCTAACCCTAACCCGAACCCTAACCCTAACCCTAACCCGAACCCGAACCCTAACCCGAAACCTAACCCTAACCCTAACCCTAACCCTAACCCGAACCCTAACCCTAACCCTAACCCGAACCCTAACCCGAACCCTAACACGTACCCTAACCCTAACCCTAACCCTAAACCGAACCCTAAACCTAACCCTAACCCTAAACCGAACCCAAACCCTAACCCGAACCCTAACCCTAACCCTAACCCGAACCCTAACCCTAAACCGAACCCGAACCCTAACCCTAAGCCTAACCCGAAACCTAACACTAACCCGAACCCTAACCCTAACCCGAACCCGAACCCTAACCCTAAGCCTAACCCGAAACCTAATCCTAACCCTAACCCGAACCCTAACCCGAAACCTAACCCTAACCCTAACCCGAACCCGAACCCTAACCCGAAACTTAACCCTAACCCTAACCCTAACCCTAACCCGAACCCTAACCCTAACCCGAACCCGAACCCTAACCCTAAGCCTAACCCGAACCCTAACCCTAACCCGAACCCGAAACCTAACCCTAACCCTAACCCTAAACCTAACCCGAACCCTAACCCTAACCCTAACGCTAACCCTAACCCTAACCCGAACCCTAAACCTAACCGTAATTCTAACCCTGAACCTAACCCTCACCCGAACCCTAACCCTAACCCGAACCCTAACCCTAACCCTAACCCGAATCCTAACTGTAACACGAACCCTAACCAGAACCCTAACCCGAACCCTAACCCTAACCCGAACCCTAACGCTAACCCTAACCCTAAACCTAACCCGAACCCTAAACCGAACCCTAACCCTAACCCTAAACCGAACCATAACCCGAACACTAACCCGAACCCTAACCCTAACCCTAACCCTAAACCTAAACCGAACCCTAACCCTAACCCTAACCGGAACACTAACCCTAACCCGAACCCAAACCCGAACCCTGACCCTTTACCCGAATCCTAACCCTATCCGGAACCCTAACCCGAACCCTAACCCTAACCCTAAACCCTAACCCTAATCCAAACCCTAACCCTAACCTGAACCCAACCCTAACCCTAACCCGAATCCTAACCTAACCCTAACCCGAACCCTAACCCGAACCCTAACCCTAACCCTAACCCTAACCCAAACCCTAACCCTAACCCTAACCCAAACGCGAAACCTAACCCGAACCCGAACCCTAACCCTAACCCGAAACCCGAACCCTAACCCTAACCCGAACCCGAACCCGAACCCTAACCCTAACACTGACCCGAGCCCTAAACCTAATCTAACCCTAACCCTAACCCGAACCCTAACCCTAACCCTAACCCGAACCCTAACCCTAACCCGAACCCTAACGCTAACCCTAACCCTAAACCTAACCCGAACCCTAACCCGAACCCTAACCCGAACCCTAACCCTAAACCTAACCCGAAACCTAACCCTAAACCTAACCCGAACCCTAACCCGAACCCTAAACCGAACCCTAACCCTAACCCTAACCCTAAACCTAACCTGAACCCTAACCCTAACCCTAACCCGAACCCTAACCCTAACCCTAACACGAACCCTAACCCGAACCCTAACCCTAACACTAAACCTACCCCTAAACCTAATCCGAAACCTAACGCTAACCCGAACCCTAACCCTAACCCTAACCCTAACCCTAACCCTAACCCGAAATCTAACCCTAACCCTAACCCGAACCCTAACCCTATCCCTAACCCTATACCTAACCCGATCCCTAACCCTAACCCTAACCCTAAACCTAACACGAACCCTAACCCTAACCCGAACCCTAACGCTATCCCTAACCCTAAACCTAACCCGAACCCTAACCCGAACCCTAACTCGACCCTATCCCGAAACCTAACCCTAACCCTAACCCTAACCAGACCCTAACCCGAACTCTAACTCGACCCTAAACCTAAACCTTAACCCTAACCCTAACCCGAAACCTAACCCTAACCCTACCCCGAACCCTAACCCTAACCCGAACCCTAACCCTAACCCTAACCCTAAAACGAACCCAACACGAACCCGAACCCTAACCCGAACCCGAACCCTAACCCTAACCATAACTCTAACCCAAACCCTAACCCGAACCCTAACTCGAACCCTAACCCTAACCCGAACCCTAACCCGAACCCGAAAATTAACCCTAACCCTAACCCGAACCCGAACCCTAACCCTAACCCTAACCCGAACCCTAACCCTAACCCGAACCCTAACCCTAACCCTAACCCCGAACCCGAACCCTAAACCTAACCCTAACCCGAACCCGAACCCTAACCAGAACCCTATCCCGAAACCCAACCCTAACCCTAATCCGAACCTGAAACCTAAACCCTAACCCTAACCCGAACCCAAACCCTAACACCTAACACTAACCCGAACCCGAAACCTAAACCTAACCCTAACCCTAACCCGAACCCTAACCCTAACCCGAACCCTAACCCTAACCCTAACCCGAACCCTAATCCTAACATTAACCCTAACCCTAACCCTAAACCTAACCCGAACCATAACCCTAACCCCTAACCCGAACCCTAACCCTAACCCGAACCCTAAACCTAACCCGAACCCTAACCCTAACCCTAACCCGAAACCTAACCCTAACCCGAACCCTAACCCTAACCCTAACCCTAACCGTAACCCGAACCCTAACCTGAACCCTAAACCAAACCCTAACCCTAACCCTAACCCAAACACTAACCCGAACCCTACCCCTAACCCTAACCCTAACCCAAACCCTAATCCGAACCCTAACCCAAACCCGAACCCGAACCCTAACCCTAACCCTAACCCGAACCCGAACCCGAACCCGAACCCTAACCCGAACCCTAACCCGAACCCTAACCCGAACCGTAAACCGAACCCTAAACCTAAACCTATTCCAAAACCTAACCCGAACCCTAAGCCTAACACGAACCCGAACACTAAACCTAACCCCAACCCTAACCCGAACCCTAACCCGAGCCCTAACCCGAACCCTAACCCGATCCCAAACCCGAACCCTAACCCTAACCCTAAACCGAACGCTAACCCTAACCCTAACCCTAACCCTAACCCGAACCCTAACCCTAACCCGAACACAAAACCTAACCCGAAACCTAACCTTAAACCTAACCCGAACCCGAACCCGAACCCTAACCCTAACCCTAACCCGAAGCCTAAACCTAACCCGAACCCTAACCCTAACCCTAACCCGAACCCTAAACCTAACCCTAACCCGAACCCTAAACCTAACCCGAACCCTAACCCTAACCCGAACCCGAACCCGAACCCTAACCCTAACCCGAACCCTAACCCTACCCTAACCCGAACCCTAACCCGAACCCGAACCCTAACCCGAACCCGAACCCTAACCCTAACCCTAACCCGAACCCTAACCCTAACCCTAACCCGAACCCTAACCCTAACCCGAACCCTAACCCTAACCCTAACCCGAACCCTAAACCTAACCCGAACCCGAACCCTAACCCTAACCCGAACCCTAACCCTAAACCTAACCCGAATCCTAACCCTAACCCTAACCCGAACCCTAAACCGAACACTAACCCTAATCCTAACCCTAACACCAACCCTAACCATAACCCTAACCGGAACCCTAACCCTAACCCTAACCCGAACCCTAACCCTAACCCTAACCCTAACCCTAACCCGAACCCTAACCCTAACCCTAACCCGAACCCTAACCCGAACCCTAACCCTAACCCGAACCCTAAACCTAACCCTAACCCGAACCCTAAACCTATCCCGAACCCGAACCCTAACCCTAACCCGAACCCTAACCCTAAACCTAACCTGAATCCTAACCCTAACCCTAACCCGAACCCTTACCCGAACACTAACCCTAATCCTAACCCTAACACAAACCCTAACCCTAAACCTAAACCGAACCCTAACCCTAATCCTAACCCGAACCCTAACCCTAACCCTAACCCTAACCCTAACCCGAACCCTAACCCTAAACCTAACCCGAACCCTAAACCTAACCCTAACCCGAACCCTAACCCTAACCCGAACCCTAACCCTAACACTAACCCTAACCCGAACCCTAACTCTAACCCGAACCCTAAACCTAAACCTAAGCCGAACCCTAACCCTAACCTGAGGCCTAACCCTAAACCTAACCCGAAACCTAACCCTAACCCGAACCCGAACCCGAACCCGAACCCTAACCCTTTACCCGAATCCTAACCCTATCCGGAACCCTAACCTGAACACTAACCCTAACCCTAAACCCTAACCCTAATCCGAACCCTAACCCTAACCCGAACCCAACCCTAACCCTAACCCGAATCCTAACCCTAACCCAAAACCGAACCCTAACCCGAACCCTAACACGAACCCTAACCCTAACCCTAACCCTAACCCAAACCCTAACCCAAACCCTAACCAGAACGCGAACCCTAACCCGAACCCGAACCCTAAACCTAACCCGAAACCCGAACCCTAACCCTAACCCGAACCCGAACCCGAACCCTAACCCTAACCCTGACCCGAACCCTAAACCTAATCTAACCCTAACCCTAACCCGAACCCTAACCCTAATCCTAACCCGAATCCTAACTCTAACCCGAACCCTAACTCGAACCCTAACCCGAACCCTAACCCTAACCCTAAACCTAACCCTAACCCGAACCCTAACCCTAACCCGAACTCTAACGCTAACCCTAAACCTAAACCTAACCCGAACCCTAACCCGAACCCTAACCCGAACCCTAACCCTAAACCTAACCCGAACCCTAACCCTAAACCTAACCCGAACCCTAACCCGAACCCTAACACGAACCCTAACCCTAATCCGAAACCTAAACCTAACACTAACCTGAAACCTAACCCTAACCTAACCCGAACCCTAACCCTAATCCCTAACCCTAACCCTAACCCTAACCCTAACCCGAACCCTAACCCTAACCCTAAACCTAACCCTAACCCTAATCCGAAACCTAACGCTAACACGAACCCTAACCCTAACCCTAACCCTAACCCTAACCCCTAACCCTCACCCTAACCCTAACTCTAACCCTAAAACCTTACCCTAACCCTAACCCTAACCCTAACCCGAACCCTAACCCTAACCCTAACCCGAAACATAACCCTAACCCTAAAACTATCCCTAACTCGAACCCTAACCCTAACCCTAACCCTAACCCTAAACCTAACCCCTTACCCTAAACCAAACCCTAAACCTAACCCGAACCCTAACCCTAATCCTAACCCGAACCCTAACCCTAACCCTAACCCGAACCCTAACTCGAACCCTAACCCGAAACCTAACCCTAACCCTAACCCTAACCAGAACCTTAACCCGAACTCTAACTCGACCCTAACCCTAACCCTTAACCCTAACCCTAACCCGAAACCTAACCCTAACCCTATCCCGAACCCTAACCCTAACCCGAAGCCTAACCCTAACCCTAACCCTAAACCGAACCCAACACGAACCCGAACCCTAACCCGAACCCGAACCCTAACCCTAACCCTAACTCTAACCCAAACCCTAACCCGAACCCTAACTCGAACCCTAACCCTAACCCGAACCCTAACCCGAACCCGAAACATAACCCTAACCCTAACCCGAACCCAAACCCTAACCCTAACCCTAACCCGAACCCTAACCCTAACCCGAACCCTAACCCTAACCCCGAACCCGAACCCTAAACCTAACCCTAACCTTAACCCGAACCCTAACCCGAACCCTATCCCGAACCCCAAACCTAACCCTAACCCGAACCCGAAACCGAACCCTAACCCTAACCCGAACCCTAACCCTAACCCAAAGCCTAACCCAAACCCTAACCCTAACCCTAACCCGAACCCTAACCCTAACCTGAACCCGAACCCTAACCCTAACCCGAACCCTAAATCTAACCCTAACCCGAACCCTAACTGTAAACCGAACCCTAAACCTAACCCTAACCCTAACCCGAACCCGAACCCTAACCCTAACCCTAACCGAACCCTAACCCGAACCCTAACCCTAACCCTAACCTGAATACTAACCCCTAACCCTAACCCGAACCCGACCCTAACCCGAACCCTAACCCTAACCCTAACCCTAACCCGAAACCTAAACCTAACCCGAACCCTAACCCTAAACCTAACCCGAACCCTAACCCGAACCCTAACCCTAACTTTAAATCGAACCCTAACCCTAACCGGAACCCTAACCCTAACCCTAACCCAAAACCTAAACCTAACCCTAATCCGAACCCTAACCGTAACCCGAACCCTAACCTTAACCCTAACCCTAACACGAACCTTAACCCTAACCCTAACCCGAACCCTAACCCGAACCCTAACCCTAACCCTAACCTGAACACTAACCCCTAACCCTAACCCGAACCCGAACCCTAACCCGAACCCTAACCCCTAACCCTAACCCTAACCCTAACCCGAATCCTAACCGTAACCCTACCTCCTAAACCTAACCCTAACCCTAACCCGAACCCTAACCCTAACCCGAACCCTAACCCTAACCCGAACCCTAACCCGAACCCTAACCCTAACACGAACCCGAACCTACCCCTAACCCGAACCCTAACCCTAACCCGAAACCTAACCCTAACCCGAACCCGAACCCTAACCCGAACCCGAACCCTAACCCGAACCCTAACCCTAACCCTAACCCTAACCCGAACCCGAACCCTAACCCTAACCCGAACCCTAACCCTAACCCGAACCCTAACCCTAACCCGAACCCTAACCCTAACCCGAACCCTAACCCTAACCCGAACCCTAACCCTAACCCGAACCCGAACCCTAAACCTAACCCTAACCGGAACCCTAACCCTAACCCGAACCCTAACCCTAACCCAAACCCTAACCCTAACCCGAACCCTAACCCGAACCCTAACCCGAAACCTAACCCTAACCCGAACCCTAACCCTAACCCTAACCCGAACCCGAACCCTAACCCGAAACCTAACCCTAACCCTAACCCTAACCCTAACCCGAACCCTAACCCTAACCCGAACCCTAACACGTACCCTAACCCTAACCCTAACCCTAAACCGAACCCTAAACCTAAGCCTAACCCTAACCCGAACCCAAACCCTAACCCGAACCCTAACCCTAACCCTAACCCGAACCCTAACCCTAAACCGAACCCGAACCCTAACCCTCAGCCTAACCCGAAACCTAACACTAACCCGAACCCTAACCCTAACCCGAACCCGAACCCTAACCCTAAGCCTAACCCGAACCCTAACCCTAACCCTAACCCGAACCCTAACCCGAACCCTAACCCTAACCCTAACCCGAACCCGAACTCTAACCCGAAACTTAACCCTAACCCTAACCCTAACCCTAACCCGAACCCTAACCCTAACCCGAACCCGAACCCTAACCCTAAGCCTAACCCGAACCCTAACCCTAACCCGAACCCGAAACCTAACCCTAACCCTAACCCTAAACCTAACCCGAACCCTAACCCGAACCCTAACCCTAACCCTAAACCGAACCCTAACCCGAACACTAACCCGAACACTAACCCTAACCCTTACCCTAAACCTAAACCGAACCCTAACCCTAACCCTAACCGGAACACTAACCCTAACCCGAACCCGAACCCGAACCCTAACCCTTTACCCGAATCCTAACCCTATCCGGAACCCTAACCCGAACCCTAACCCTAACCCTAAACCCTAACCCTAATCCGAACCCTAACCCTAACCTGAACCCAACCCTAACCCTAACCCGAATCCTAACCTAACCCTAACCCGAACCCTAACCCGAACCCTAACCCTAACCCTAACCCTAACCCAAACCCTAACCCTAACCCTAACCCAAACGCGAAACCTAACCCGAACCCGAACCCTAACCCTCACCCGAAACCCGAACCCTAACCCTAACCCGAACCCGAACCCGAACCCTAACCCTAACACTGACCCGAGCCCAAAACCTAATCTAACCCTAACCCTAACCCGAACCCTAACCCTAACCCTAACCCGAACCCTAACCCTAACCCGAACCCTAACGCTAACCCTAACCCTAAACCTAACCCGAACCCTAACCCGAACCCTAACACGAACCCTAACCCTAAACCTAACCCGAAACCTAACCCTAAACCTAACCGGAACCCTAACACGAACCCTAAACCGAACCCTAACCCTAACCCTAACCCTAACCCTAACCTGAACCCTAACCCTAATCCTAACCCGAACCCTAACCCTAACCCTAACACGAACCCTAACCCGAACCCTAACCCTAACACTAAACCTACCCCTAAACCTAATCTGAAACCTAACGCTAACCCGAACCCTAACCCTAACCCTAACCCTAACCCTAACACCTAACCCTAACCCTAACCCTAACTCTAACCTTAAAACCTTACCCTAAACCTAACCCTAACCCTAACCCTAACCCGAAACCTAACCCTAACCCTAACCCGAACCCTAACCCTATCCCTAACCCTATACCTAACCCGATCCCTAACCCTAACCCTAACCCTAAACCTAACACGAACCCTAAACCTAACCCGAACCCTAACGCTAACCCTAACCCTAAACCTAACCCGAACCCTAACCCGAACCCTAACTCGAACCCTATCCCGAAACCTAACCCTAACCCTAACCCTAACCAGAACCCTAACCCGAACTCTAACTCGACCCTAAACCTAAACCTTAACCCTAACCCTAACCCGAAACCTAACCATAACCCTACCCCGAACCCTAACCCTAACCCGAACCCTAACCCTAACCCTAACCCTAAACCGAACCCAACACGAACCCGAACTCTAACCCGAACCCGAACCCTAACCCTAACCATAACTCTAACCCAAACCCTAACCCGAACCCTAACTCGAACCCTAACCCTAACCCGAACCCTAACCCGAACCCGAAAATTAACCCTAACCCTAACCCGAACCCGAACCCTAACCCTAACCCTAACCCGAACCCTAACCCTAACCCGAACCCTAACCCTAACCCTAACCCCGAACCCGAACCCTAACCTAACCCTAACCCGAACCCTAACCCGAACCCTAACCCGAACCGTAAACCGAACCCTAAACCTAAACCTATTCCAAAACCTAACCCGAACCCTAAGCCTAACACGAACCCGAACACTAAACCTAACCCCAACCCTAACCCTAAACCTAACCTGAACCCTAACCCGAACCCTAACCCGATCCCAAACCCGAACCCTAACCCTAACCCTAAACCGAACGCTAACCCTAACCCTAACCCTAACCCTAACCCGAACCCTAACCCTAACCCGAACACTAACCCTAACCCGAAACCTAACCCTAAACCTAACCCGAACCCGAACCCGAACCCTAACCCTAACCCTAACCCGAAGCCTAAACCTAACCCGAACCCTAACCCTAACCCTAACCCGAACCCTAAACCTAACCCTAACCCGAACCCTAACCCTAACCCGAACCCTAACCCTAACCCGAACCCGAACCCGAACCCTAACCCTAACCCGAACCCTAACCCTACCCTAACCCGAACCCTAACCCGAACCCGAACCCTAACCCGAACCCGAACCCTAACCCTAACCCTAACCCGAACCCTAACACTAACCCGAACCCGAACCCAAACCCTAACCCTTTACCCGAATCCCAACCCTATCCGGAACCCTAACCTGAACCCTAACCCTAACCCTAAACGCTAACCCTAATCCGAACCCTAACCCTAACCCGAACCTAACCCTAAACCTAACCCGAATCCTAACCCTAACCCTAAACCGAACCCTAACCCGAACCCTAACACGAACCCTAACCCTAACCCTAACCCTAACCCAAACCCTAACCCTAACCCTAACCCGAACGCGAACCCTAACCCGAACCCGAACCATAACCCTAACCCGAAACCCGAACCCTAAACCTAACCCGAACCCGAACCCGAACCCTAACCCTAAACCTGACCCGAACCCTAAACCTAATATAACCCTAACCCTAACCCGAACCCTAACCCTAACCCTAACCCGAATCCTAACTCTAACCCGAACACTAACTCGAACCCTAACCTGAAACCTAAACCTAACCCTAACCCTAACCCTATAACCTAACCCTAACCTTAACCCGAACCCGAACCCTAACACTAACTCTAACCCCTAACCCTAACCCGAACTCTAACACTAACATTAACCCTAACCCTAACCCGAACCCGAACCCTAACCTGAAACCTACCCCTAACCCTAATCCGAACCCTAACCCTAACCCTAACCCTAAACCTAACCCGAACACGAACCCTAACCCTAACCCGAACCCTAACCCTAACCAGAAACGTAACCATAACCCGAAACCTAACCCTAACCCTAACCCGAACCAGAACCCGAACCCTAACCCGAACCCTAACCCTAACACGAACCCGAATCCTAACCCTAACACGAAACCTAACCAGAACCCTAACCCGAACCCTAACCCTAACACTAACCCGAACACTAACCCTAACACGAACCCTAACCCTAACCCGAATCCGAACCCTAACCCTAACCCTAAACCTAACCGGCACCCTAACCCTAACCCGAACCCGAACCCTAACCCTAACCCTAAACCTAAACCTAACCCTAACCCGAACCCTAACCCTAACCCGAACACGAAACCTAACACTAACCCTAACCCTAACCCTAACCCCAACTCTAACCCTAACACTAACCCTAACCCTAACCCGAACCCTAACCCTAACCCTAAACCTAACCCTAACCCAAACCCGAACCCTAACCCTAACCCCTAACCCGAACCCTAACCCTTACCCGATACCTAACCCTAACCCGAACCCTAACCCTAACCCGAACCCTAACCCTAACCATAAACCTAACCCAAACACTAACCCCTAACCCTAACCCTAACCCTAACCCCAAACCTAACCCTAACACTAACCCTAACCCTAACCCGAACACTAACCCTAAGACTAACCCTAACCCTAACCCGAACCCGAACCCGAACCCTAACCATAACCCCTAACCCGAACCCTAACCCTAACCCAAACCCTAACCCTAACCATAACCCGAACCCGAACCCTAACCCTAACCCTAACCCGAACCCGAAACCTAACCCCAACCCTAACCCTAAACCTAACCCGAACCGTAACCCTAACCCTAACCCGAACCCGAACCCTAACCCTAACCCTAACCCGAACCCTAACCCTAACCCTAACCCTAACCCGAAACCTAACCCTAACCCTAACCCTAACCCGAACCCTAACCCTAACCCTAACCCTAACCCGAACCCTAAACCTAACCCTAATCCGAACCCTAACACTAACCCTAACCCTAACCCTAAACCTAACCCGCACCCGAACCCTAACCCTAACCCGAACCCTAACCCTAACCCGAAACCTAACCCTAACCCGAACCCTAACCCTAACCCTAACCCTAACACTAACCCCTAACCCTAACCCGAACCCTAAACCTAACTCGAACCCTAACCCTAACCCGAACCCTAACCCTAACACTAAGCCTAACCCGAACCCTAACCCTAAACCTAACCCTAACCCTAACCCTAACCCGAACCCTAACCCGAACCCTAACCCGAACCCTAACCCTAACAAGAATCCTAACACTAACCCGAACCCTAACCCGAAACCGAACCCTAACCCTAAACTTAACCCGAACCCTAACCCGAACCCTAACCCTAAACCTAACCCGAACCCTAACCCGAACCCTAACCCTAACCCTAACCCGAACACTAACACTAACCCTAACCCGAACCCTAACCCGGACACTAACCCTAACCCTAACCCTAACCCGAACACTAATCCTAACCCTAACCCGAACCCGAACCCTAACTCGAACCCTAACCCTAACCCTTATCTGAACCCTAACCCTAACCCTAACCCTAACCCGAACTCTAACCCTAACCCTAACCCGAACCCTAACCCTAACCCGAACCCTAACCCGAACCCTAACCCTAACCCTAACCCTAACCCGAACCCTAATCCTAACCTAAACCTAACCCGAACCCTATCCCTAATCCTAACCCTAACACGAACCTTAACCTGAACCCTAACCCTAACCCTTATCCGAACCCTAACCCTAACCCTAACCCTAACCCTAAACCGAACCCTAACCCTAAACCTAACCCGAACCCTAACCCTAAGCCTAACATGAACTCTAAACCTAACCCGAAACCTAAACCTAACCCTAACCCTAACCCGAACCCTAACCCTAACCCTAACCCGACCCCTAACCCGAACCCTAATTCATAACCTAACCCTAACCTTAACCCTAACCCTAATTCGAACCCTAACCCTAACCCGAACCCTAACCCGAACCCTAACCCTAACCCGAACCCTAACCCTAAACCTAACCCGAACCCTAACCCTAACCCGAACCCGAACCCTAACCCTAACCCTAACCCTAACACGAACACTAACCCTAACCCTAACCCGAACCCTAAACAGAACACTAACCCTAACCCTAACCTGAACACTAACCCCTAACCCTAACCCGAACCCGAACCCTAACCCGAACCCTAACCCAAACCCTAACCCGAACCCTAACCCTACCCTAACCCTAACCCTAACCCGAACCCGAACCCTAACCCTAAACCTAACACTAAACCTAACCCTAACCCTAACCCTAACCCGAACGGTAACCCTAACGTAACCCCTAACCCTAACCCTAACCCTAACCCTAACCCTAACCCGAACCCTAACCCTAACCCTTACCCTAACCCGAACCCGAACACTAACCCGAACCCTTCCCCTAACACTAATCCGAACCCTAACCCTAACCCTAACCCTATCCTGAAACCTAACCCTAACCCTAACCCTAACCCTAAACCGAACCCTAACCCGAACACTAACCCTAACCCTAACCCGAACCCTAACCCTAAACCTAAACCTAAACCTAAACAGAACCCTAACCCTAACCTTAACCGGAACCCTAACCCTAACCCTAACCTGAACCCGAACCCTAACCCGTTATCCGAATCCTAAACCTAACCCGAACTCTAACCCGAACCCTAACCATAACCCTAACCCCGAACCCGAACCCGAACCCTAACCCTAAACCTAACCCTAACCCTAACCCGAACCCTAACCCTAACCCGAACCGGAACCCTAACCCTAACCCAAACCGAATCCTAACCCTAACACTAACACGAACCCTAACCCTAACACTAACCCTAAACTGAACCAGAACCCTAACCCTAACCATAACACTAACCCTAACCCTAACCCGAACCCAACCCTAACCCTAACCTGAACACTAACCCTAACCGTAACCCTAACCCTAACCCGAACCCTACCCTAACCCTAACACCTAACACTAACCCTAACCATAACCCGAACCCTAAACCTAACCCTAACCCTAACCCGAACCCGAACCCTAACCCGAACTCTACCCCTAACCCTAATCCCAAACCTAACCCTAATCTTAACCCTAACCCTAACCCTAACCCGAACCCGAACGCTAACCCTAACCCTAAACCTAACAAGAAACCTAACCCTAACCCGAACCCTAACCCTAACCCTAACCCTAACCCTAACCCGAATCCTAACCCTAACCCTACCTCCTAAACCTAACCGTAACCCTAACCCGAACCCTAACCCTAACCCGAACCCTAACCCCAACCCTAACCCTAACCCGAACCAGAACCCTACCCCTAACCCGAACCTTAACCCTAACCCGAACCCTAACCCTAACACTAACCCTAAACCGAACCCGAACCCGAACCCGAACCCGAACCCGTACCCTAACCCGAACCCAAACCCTCACCCTAAACGGAACCCTAACCCGAACCCGAACCCTAACCCTAACCCGAAACCGAACCCTAACCCGAACCCGAACCCTAACACTAACACTAACCCTAAACTGAACCAGAACCCTAACCCTAACCCTAACCCTAACACTAACCCTAACCCTAACCCGAACCCTATCCCGAACCCTAACCCTAACCCTAACCCTAACCATAACCCGAACCCTAACCCTAACACGAAACCTAACCCTAACCCGAACCCGAACCCGAACCCTAACCCTAACACTAACCGGAACCCTAACCCTAACCCTAACCCGATCCCGAACCCTAACCCGAAACCTAACCCTAACCCTAACCCTAACCCTAACCCGCAACCTAACCCTAACCCTAACCCGACCCCTAACCCGAACCCTAACTCGTACCCTAACCCTAACCCTAACCCTAACCCGAACACTAACCCTAACCCTAACCCTAACCCGAACCCTAACCCGAACCCTAACCCTAACCCGAACCCTAACCCTAACCCGAACCCGAACCCTAACCCTAAGCCTAACCCGAACCCTAACCCTAACCCTAACCCGAACCCTAACCCGAACCCTAACCCTATCCCTAACCTGAACACTAACCACTAAACCTAACCCGAACCCGAACCCTAACCCAAACCCTAACCCTAACCCTAACCCGAACCCTAACCCTAAACATAATCCTAAACCTAACCCGAACCCTAACCCTAACCCGAACTCTAACCCTAAACCTAACCCTCACCGAACCCTAACCCAAACCCGAACCCTAACCCGAACCCTAATCCTAACCATAACCCTAACCCTACCCCGAACCCTAACCCTAACCCGAACCCGAACCCTAACCCTAACCCGAACCCTAACCCGAAACCTAACCCGAACCCTAAACCTAAACCTAACCCGAACCCTAACCCGAACCCTAACCCTAACCCTAACCCGAACCCTAACCCTAACCCTAACCAGAACCCTAACCCGAACCCTAACCCTAACCCTAACACTAACCCGAACACTAAACCTAACCCTAACCCGAACCTGAACCCTAACCCGAACCCTAACACTAACCCTTATCCGAACCCTAACCCTAACCCTAAACCTAACCCTAACCTTAACCCGAACTCTAACCCTAACCCTAACCCGAACCCTAAACCTAACCCGAACCCTAACCCGAACCCTAAACCTAACCCTAACCCGAACCCTAACCCTAACCTAACCCTAACCCGAACCCTAACCCTAAACCTAACCCTAACCCGAACCTTAACCTGAACCCTAACCCTAACCCGAAACATAACCCTAACCCTAACCCTAACCCTAATCCGAACCCTAACCCTAAACCTAACTGAACCCTAATCCGAAACCTAACCCTAACCCTAACTCTAACCCTAACAATAACACTAACCCATAAGCCTAACCCGAAACCTAACCCTAACCCTAACCCGAACCCGAACCCTAACCCCTAACCCTAACCCGAAACCGAACCCAAAACCTAACCCTAACCCTAACCCTAACCCTAACCCGAACCCTAAACCTAACCCGAACCCTAAACCTAACCCTAACCCGAACCCTAACCCTAACATGAACCCTAACCCTAACCCTAACCGTAACCCTAAACCTAACCCGAAACCTAACCCTAATCCCTAACCCGAACCCTAACCCTAACCCGAACCCTAACCCTAACCCGAACCCTAACCCTAACCCTAAACCTAACCCGAACGCTAACCCTAACCCGAACCCTAACCCTAACCCTAAACCTAACCCGAACCCTAACCCGAACCCTAACCCGAACCCTAACCCTAACCCTAACCCAAACCCTAACCCGAACCCTACCCCTAACCCTAACCCTAACCCAAACCCTAACCCGAACCCTAACCCTAACCCTAAACCGAACCCGAACACTAACCCTAACCCTAACCCTAACCCGAACCCGAACCCGAACCCTAACCCGAACCCTAACCCGAACCCTAACCCGAACCCTAACCCTAACCCTATTCCGAAACCTAACCCGAACCCTAACCCTAACGCGAACCCGAACACTAACCTAACCCTAACCCGAAACCGAACCCAAAACCTAACCCTAACCCTACCCTAACTCTAACCCGAACCCTAAACCTAACCCTAACCCGAACCCTAACCCTAACATGAACCCCAATCCTAACCCTAACCGTAACCCTAACCCTAACCCGAACCCTAACCCTAACCACTAACCCGAACCCTAACCCTAACCCGAACCCTAACACTAACCCGAACCCTAAACCTAACCCTAACCCGAATGCTAACCCTAACCCGAACCCGAACACTAACCCTAACCCTAACCCTAACCCGAACACGAACCCGAACCCTAACCCGAACCCTAACCCGAACCCTAACCCGAACCCTAACCCTAAACCTAACCCGAACCCTAACCCTAAGCCTAACATGAACGCTAACCCTAACCCGAACCCTAACCCTAACCCTAACCCGAACCCTAAACCTAACCCTAACCCGACCCCTAAACCGAACCCTAACACATACCCTAACGCTAACCCTAACCCTAACCCGAACCCGAACCCTAACCCGAACCCTACCCCTAACCCTAATCCGAACCCTAACCCTAACACATAACCCTATCCCGAACCCTAACCCTAACCCTAACCCTAACCCGAACCCTAACCCGAACACTAACCCGAACCCGAACCCTAACCCTAACCCTAACCCTAACCCGAACCCTAACCCTAACCCGAACCCTAACACTAAACCGAACCTAACCCGAACCCGAACACTAACCGTAACACCAACCCTAAACCGAAACCGAAACTTAACCCTAACCCTAACCCTAACACTAACCCTAACCCTAACCCTAACCCTAACCCGAACCCTAACACTAACCCGAACCCTAACACTAACCCGAACCCGAACACTAACCCTAACCTTAAACGGAACCCTAACCCTAACCCGAAACCTAACCCTAACCCAAACCCTAACCCTAACCCGAACCCTAACCCGAACCCTAACCCGAACCCTAAACCTAACCCGAACCCTAACCCTAACCCTAACCCGAACCCGAACCCTAACCCGAACCCTAAACATAAACCTAACCCTAACACGAACCCTAACCCTAACACTAACCCTAACACGAAGCTTAACCCTAACCCTACCCCGAACCTTAACCCTAACCCTAACCCTAACCCTAAACCTAACCCTAACCCGAACCCTAACCCTAACCCTAACCCTAACCCAAAACCTAAACCTAACCCTAACCCTAACCCGAACCCTAAACTGAACCCTAAATCTAACCCTAACCCGAACCCTAACCCTAGCCCTAAACCTAACCCTAAACCGAACACTAACCCTAACCCTAACCCTAACCCGAACCCTGACCCTAACCCTAACCCTAACCCTAACCCTAACCCGAAACTGAACCCTAACCCTAACCGTAACCCGAACCCGAAACCTAACTCTAACCCGAACCCTAACCCTAACACTAACCCTAACCCTAACCCGAACCCTAACCCTAACCCGAACACTAACCCAAACTCTAACCCTAACCCGAACCCGAACCCTAACCCTAACCCGAACCCTAACCCTAACCCGAACCCTAACACTAACACTAACCCTAACCCGAACCAAAACCCTAACCCTAACCCTAACCCGAACCCTAAACCTAACCTTAACCGGAACCCTAACCCTAACCCAACCCCGAACAAGAACTCTAACCCCTTACCCGAATCCTAAACCTAATCCGAACCCTAACCCGAACCCTAACCCTAACCCTTATCCGAACCCTAATCCTAACCCTAAACCTAACCCTAACCCTAACCCGAACTCTAACCCTAACCCTAACCCGAACCCTAACCCTAAGCCTAACCCTAACCCGAACCTTAACCTGAACCCTAACCCTAATCCGAAACATAACCCTAACCCTAACCCTAACCCTAACCCTAACGCGAACCCTAACCCTAACCCTAACTGAACCCTAATCCGAACCCTAACCCTAACCCTAACCCTAACCCTAACAATAACACTAACCCCTAAGCCTAAACCGAAACCTAACCCTAACCCTAACACGAACCCGAACCCTAACACCTAACCCTAACCCGAACCCGAACCCTAAACCTAACCCTAATTCTAACCCTAACCCTAACCCGAAACCAAACCCTAACCCTAACCCGAACCCTAAAACTAACCCTAACCCGAACCCTAACCCTAACATGAACCCTCAACCTAACCCTAAACCTAACCCTAACCCTAACCCGAACCCTAACCCTAACCCCTAACCCGAACCCTAACCCTAACCCGAACCCTAACCCTAACCCGAACCATAACCCTAACCCTAACCCTAACCCTAACCCGAACCCTAAACGTAACCCGAACCCGAACCCTAACTCTAACCCGAACCCTAAGCCTAACACTAACCCTAACCCTAACCCGAACCCTAACCCTAACCCGAACACTAACCCAAACTCTAACCCTAAACCGAACCCGAACCCTAACCCTAACCCGAACCCTAACCCTAACCCGAACCCTAACACTAACACTAACCCTAACCCGAACCCAAACTCTAACCCTAACCCTAACCCGAACCCTAACCCTAACCTTAACCGGAACACTAACCCTAACACTACCCCGAACCCGAACTCTAACCCCTTACCCGAATCCTAACCCTAAACAGAACCCTAACCCGAACCCTAACCCTAACCTTTATCCGAACCCTAACCCTAACCCTAAACCTAACCCTAACCCTAACCCGAACTCTAACCCTAACCCTAAACCGAACCCTAACCCTAACCCTAACCCTAACCCGAAACCTAACCCTAACCCCTAACCCGAACCCTAAACCTAACCCGAACCCTAACCCTAACCCGAACCCTAACCCTAACCCTAACCCTAACCCGAACGCTAACCCTAACCCGAACCCTAACCCTAAACCTAACCCGAACCCTAACCCGAACCCTAACCCGAACCCTAACCCTAACCCTAACCCAAACCCTAACCCGAACCCTACCCCTAACCCTAACCCTAACCCAAACCCTAACCCGAACCCTAACCCTAACCCTAACCCTAACCCGAACACTAACCCTAACCCTAACCCTAACCCGAACCCGAACCCGAACCATAACCCGAACCCTTACCCGAACCCTAAACCGAACCCTAACCCTAACCCTATTCCGAAACCTAACCCGAACCCTAACCCTAACACGAACCCGAACACTAACCCTAACCCTAACCCTAATCCGAACCCTAACCCTAAACCTAACCCTAACCCCAACACTAACCCGAACCCTAACCCGAACCATAACCCGAACCATAACCCTAAACCGAACCCTATCCCGAACCCTAACCCGATCCCTAACCCGAACCCTAACCCTAACCCTAACCCGAACACTAACCCTAACCCTAACCCGAACCCTAATCCGAACCCTAACACTAACCCTATCCCGAACCCTAACCCTACCCCGAACCCGAACCCTAACCCTAATCCTAACCCTTAACCCTAACCCTAACCCTAACCCGAACCCTCACCCTAACCCTAAACCTAACCCTAACCCGAACCCGAAACCTAACCCGAACCTTACCCCTAACCCTAATCGGAACCCTAACCCTAACCCTAAACCTAACCCGAACCCGAACCCTAACCCTAACCCTATCCCGAACCCGAACCCTAACCCTAAACCGAACCCTAACCCTAACCCGAACCCTAACCCTAACCCGAAATCTAACACTAACCCTAACCCGAACACGAACCCGAACCCTAACCCTAATCCTAACCCGAAGTCTAACCCTAACCCGAACCCAAACCCTAACCCTAACCCGAACCCTAATCCTAACCCTAACCCGAACCCTAAATCTAACCCGAACCCTAACCCTAACCTGAACCCGAACCCGAACTCTGACCCTACCCGAACCCTAACCCTAACCCTAAACCGAACCCTAACCCCAACCCGAAACCTAACCCGAACCCGAACCCTAACCCTAACCCTAACCCGAACCCTAACCCTAACCCGAAACCCTAACCCTAACCCTAACCCGAACCCTAAACCTAACCCTAACCCGAACCCTAACCCTAACCCGAACCCTACACCTAACCCTAACCCGAATCCTAACCCTAACCCTAACCCGAACCCTAACCCGAACACTAACCCTAATCCTAACCCTAACCCAAACCCAAACCCTAACCCTAACCCGAACCCTAACACTAACCCTAACCCGAACCCTAACCCTCACCCTAACCCTAACCCTAACCCTAAACCGAACCCTAACCCTAAACCTAACCCGAACCCTAACCCTTAGCCTAACATGAACTCTAACCCTAACCCGAACCCTAACCCTAACCCTAACCCGAACCCGAACCCTAACCCTAACCCTAACCCGACCCCTAACCCGAACCCTAACACATACCCTAACCCTAACCTTAACCCTAACCCTAACCCGAACCCTAACCCTAACCCTAACTCTAACCCGAACCCTAACCCTAACCCGAACCCTACCCTAAACCTAACCCGAACACTAACCCTAACCCGAACCCGAAACCTAACACATACCCTAACCCTAACCTTAAACCTAACCCTAACCCGAACCCCAACCCTAACCCTAACCCGAACCCTAAACCTAAACCTAACCCGAACCCTAACCCTAAGCCTAACATGAACTCTAACCCTATCCCGAACGCTAACCCTAACCCTAACCCTAACCCGAACACTAACCCTAACCCTAACCCGACCCCTAACCCGAACCCTAACACATACCCTAACCCTAACCCTAACCCTAACCCGAACCCGAACCCTAACCCGAACCCTACCCCTAACCCTAATCGGAACCCTAACCCTAACCCTAACCCTATCCCGAACACTAACCCTAACCCTAACCCTAACCCGAACCCTAACCCGAACACTAACCCGAACCCGAACCATAACCCTAACACTAACCCTAACCCTAACCCGAACCCTAACCCTAACCCGAACCCTAACACTAACCCGAATCCTAACCCGAACCCGAACCCTAACCGTAACACTAACCCTAAACCGAACCCGAACCCTCACCCTAACCCTAACCCTAACACTAATCCTAACCCAAACCCGAACCCGAACCCTAACCCGAAACCTAACCCTAAACCTAACCCTAACACGAACCCTAACCCAAACACTAACCCTAACCCGAACCTGAACCCTAACCCTACCCCGAACCTTAACCCTAACCCTAACCCTAACCCTAAACCTAACCCTAACCCGAACCCTAACCCTAACCCTAACCCTAACCCTAACCCGAAACCTAACCCTAACCCTAAACCTAACCCGAACCCTAACCTGAACCCTAAACCTAACCCTAACCCGAACCCTAACCCTAACCCTAACCCTAACCCTAACCCGAACACTAACCCTAACCCTAACCCTAACCCGAACCCTGACCCTAACCCTAACCCTACCCTAACCCTACCCCGAAACTGAACCCTAACCCTAACCCTAACAGTAACCCGAACCCGAACCCTAACTCTAACCCGAACCCTAACCCTAACACTAACCCTAACCCTAACCCGAACCCTAACCCTAACCCGAACCCTAACCCTAACCCGAAACCTAACCCAAACTCTAACCCTAACCTGAACCCGAACCCTAACCCTAACCCGAACCCTAACCCTAACCCGAACCCTAACATTAACACTAACCCTAACCAAAACGCAAACCCTAACCCTAAACCTAACCCGAACCCTAACCCTAACCTTAACCGGAACCCTAACCCTAACCCTACCCCGAACCCGAACTCTAACCCCATACCCGAATCCTAACCCTAACCCGAACCCTAACCCGAACCCTAACCCTAACACTAACCCTAACCCTAACCCGAACCCTAACCCTAACCCGAACACTAACCCAAACTCTAACCCTAACCCGAACCCTAACCCTAACCCGAACCCTAACCCTAACCCGAACACTAACATTAACACTAACCCTAACCAAAACCCAAACCCTAACCCTAAACCTAACCCGAACCCTAACCCTAACCTTAACCGGAACCCTAACCCTAACCCTACCCCGAACCCGAACTCTAACCCCTTACCCGAATCCTAACCCTAACCCTAACTCTAACCCGAACCCTAACCCTAACACTAACCCTAACCCTAACCAGAACCCTAACCCTAACCCGAACACTAACCCAAACTCTAACCCTAACCCGAACCGGAACCCTAACCCTAACCCGAACCCTAACCCTAACCCGAACCGTAACACTAACACTAACCCTAACCCGAAACAAAACCCTAACCCTAACTCTAACCCGAACCCTAACCCTAACCCTAACTGAACCCTAATCCGAACCCTAACCCTAACCCTAACCCTAACACTAACAATAACACTAACCCCTAAGCCTAACCCGAAACCTAACCCTAACCCGAACCCGAACCCTAAACCTAACCCTAATTCTAACCCTAACCCTAACCCGAAACCGAACCCTAACCCTAACCCGAACCCTAAAACTAACCCTAACCCGAACCCTAACCCTAACATGAACCCTAAACCTAACCCTAACCCTAACCCTAACCCTAACTCGAACCCTAACCCTAACCCCTAACCCGAACCCTAACCCTAACCCGAACCCTAACCCTAACCCGAACCCTAACCCTAACC
>JAVLSZ010000004.1:95107500-95115000 GCA_032313775.1 Urocyon cinereoargenteus
CCCGAATCCTAACCCTAACCCTAACTCTAACCCAAACCCTAACCCTAACACTAACCCTAACCCTAACCAGAACCCTAACCCTAACCCGAACACTAACCCAAACTCTAACCCTAACCCGAACCCGAACCCTAACCCTAACCCGAACCCTAACCCTAACCCGAACCGTAACACTAACACTAACCCTAACCCGAAACAAAACCCTAACCCTAACCCTAACCCGAACCCTAACCCTAACCCTAACTGAACCCTAATCCGAACCCTAACCCTAACCCTAACCCTAACACTAACAATAACACTAACCCCTAAGCCTAACCCGAAACCTAACCCTAACCCTAACACGAACCCGAACCCTAACACCTAACCCTAACCCGAACCCGAACCCTAAACCTAACCCTAATTCTAACCCTAACCCTAACCCGAAACCGAACCCTAACCCTAACCCGAACCCTAAAACTAACCCTAACCCGAACCCTAACCCTAACATGAACCCTAAACCTAACCCTAACCCTAACCCTAACTCGAACCCTAACCCTAACCCCTAACCCGAACCCTAACCCTAACCCGAACCCTAACCCTAACCCGAACCCTAACCCTAACCCTAACCCTAACACTAACCCGAACCCTAACCGTAACCCGAACCCGAACCCTAACTCTAACCCGAACCCTAAGCCTAACACTAACCCTAACCCTAACCCGAACCCTAACCCTAACCCGAACACTAACCCAAACTCTAACCCTAACCCGAACCCGAACCCTAACCCTAACCCGAACCCTAACCCTAACCCGAACCCTAAAACTAACACTAACCCTAACCCGAACCCAAACCCTATCCCTAACCCTAACCCGAACCCTAACCCTAACCTTAACCGGAACCCTAACCCTAACCCTACCCCGAACCCGAACTCTAACCCCTTACCCAAATCCTAACCCTAACCCGAACCCTAACCCGAACCCTAACCCTAACCCTTATCCGAACCCTAACCCTAACCCTAAACCTAACCCTAACCCTAACCCGCACTCTAACCCTAATCCTAACCCGAACCCTAACCCTAACCCTAACCCTAACCCGAACCTTAACCTGAACCCTAACCCTAACCCGAAACATAACCCTAACCCTAACCCTAACCCTAACCCTAACCCGAACCCGAACCCTAACCCTAACCCTAACTGAACCCTAATCCGAACCCTAACCCTAACCCTAACCCTAACAATAACACTAACCCCTAAGCCTAACCTGAAACCTAACCCTAAACCTAACACGAACCCGAACCCTAACACCTAACCCTAACCCGAACCCGAACCCTAAACCTAACCCTAATTCTAACCCTAAACCTAACCCGAAACCGAACCCTAACCCTAACCCGAACCCTAAAACTAACCCTAACCCGAACACTTACCCTAACATGAACCCTAAACCTAACCCTAACCCTAACCCTAACCCTAACCCGAACCCTAACCCTAACCCCTAACCCGAACCCTAACCCTAACCCGAACCCTAACCCTAACCCGAACCCTAACTCTAACCCTAACCCTAACCCGAACCCTAACTCAAACCCTAACCCTAACCCGAACGCTAACCCTAACCCGAACCCTAACCCTAACCCTAACTCGAACCCTAACCCGAACCCTAACCCGAACCCTAACCCTAACCCTAACCCAAACCCTAACCCGAACCCTACCCCTAACCCTAACCCTAACCCAAACCCTAACCCGAACCCTAACCCTAACCTTAACCCGAACCCGAACACTAACCCTAACCCTAACCCTAACCCGAACCCGAACCCGAACCATAATCCGAACCCTTACCCGAACCCTAAACCGAACCCTAACCCTAACCCTATTCCGAAACCTAACCCGAACCCTAACCCTAACCCGAACCCGAACACTAAACCTAACCCTAACCCTAATCCGAACCCTAACCCTAAACCTAACCCTAACCCCAACACTAACCCGAACCCTAACCCGAACCCTAACCCGAACCATAACCCTAAACCGAACCCTTTCCCGAACCCTAACCCGATCCCTAACCCGAACCCTAACCCTAACCCTAACCCGAACACTAACCCTAACCCTAACCCGAACCCTAACCTGAACCCTAACACTAACCCTATCCCGAACCCTAACCCTAACCATAACCCTAACCCGAACCCTAACCCTAACCCCTAACCCTAACCCTAACCCTAACCTGAACCCGAACCCTAACCCTAACCCTAACCCTTAACCCTAACCCGAACCCTAACCCGAACCCTCACCCTAACCCTAAACCTAACCCTAACCCGAACCCGAAACCTAACCCGAACCTTACCCCTAACCCTAATCGGAACCCTAACCCTAACCCTAAACCTAACCCGAACCCGAACCCTAACCCTAACCCTATCCCGAACCCGAACCCTAACCCTAAACCGAACCCTAACCCTAACCCGAACCCTAACCCTAACCCGAAACCTAACCCTAACCCTAACCCGAACCCGAACCCGAACCCTAACCCTAATCCTAACCCGAAGTCTAACCCTAACCCGAACCCAAACCCTAACCCTAACCCGAACCCTAATCCTAACCCTAACCCGAACCCTAAATCTAACCCGAACCCTAACCCTAACCTGAACCCGAACCCGAACTCTGACCCTACCCGAACCCTAAACCTAACCCTAAACCGAACCCTAACCCCAACCCGAACCCTAAACCGAACCCGAACCCTAACCCTAACCCTAACCAGAACCCTAACCCTAACCCGAAACCCTAACCCTAACACTAACCCGAACCCTAAACCTAACCCTAACCCGAACCCTAACCCTAACCCGAACCCTACACCTAATCCTAACCCGAATCCTAACCCTAACCCTAACCCGAACCCTAACCCGAACACTAACCCTAATCCTAACCCTAACCCAAACCCAAAACCTAACCCTAACCCGAACCCTAACACTAACCCTAACCCGAACCCTAACCCTAACACTAAACCTAACCCTAACCCTAAACCGAACCCTAACCCTAAACCTAACCCGAACCCTAACCCTTAGCCTAACATGAACTCTAACCCTAACCCGAACCCTAACCCTAACCCTAACCCGAACCCGATCCCTAACCCTAACCCTAACCCTAACCCGACCCCTAACCCGAACCCTAACACATACCCTAACCCTAACCTTAACCCTAACCCTAACCAGAACCCTAACCCTAACCCTAACTCTAACCGAACCCTAACCGTAACCCGAACCCTACCCTAAACCTAACCCGAACACTAACCCTAACCCGAACCCGAAACCTAACACATACCCTAACCCTAACCTTAACCCTAACCCTAACCCGAACCCTAACCCTAACCCTAAACCGAACCCTAAACCTAAACCTAACCCGAACCCTAACCCTAAGCCTAACATGAACTCTAACCCTATCCCGAACCCTAACCCTAACCCTAACCCTAACCCGAACACTAACCCTAAACCTAACCCGACCCCTAACCCGAACCCTAACACATACCCTAACCCTAACCCGAACCCGAACCCTAACCCGAACCCTACCCCTAACCCTAATCCGAACCCTAACCCTAACCCTAACCCTATCCCGAACCCTAACCCTAACCCTAACCCTAACCCTAACCCGAACCCTAACCCGAACACTAACCCGAACCCGAACCCTAACCCTAACACTAACCCTAACCCTAACCTTAACCCTAACCCTAACCCTAACCCTAACCCGAACCCTAACACTAAACCGAATCCTAACCCGAACCCGAACCCTAACCGTAACACTAACCCTAAACCGAACCCGAACCCTCACCCTAACCCTAACCCTAACACTAACCCTAACCCTAACCAGAACCCTAACCCGAACCCGAACCCTAACACTAACCCTAACCCTAACCCTAACCCTAACCCGAACCCTAACCCTAACCCGAACCCTAACACTATCCCGAACCCGAACCCTAACCCGAACCCGAACACTAACCCTAACCTTAACCGGAACCCTAACCCTCACCCGAACCCTAACCGTAACCCAAACCCTAACCCTAACCCGAACCCTAACCCGAACCCTAAACCTAACCCGAACCCTAAACCTAACCCTAACCCGAACCCGAACCCTAACCCGAAACCTAACCCTAAACCTAACCCTAACACGAACCCTAACCCAAACACTAACCCTAACCCGAACCTGAACCCTAACCCTTCCCCGAACCTTAACCCTAACCGTAACCCTAACCCTAAACCTAACCCTAACCCGAACCCTAACCCTAACCCTAACCCTAACCCGAAACCTAACCCTAACCCTAACCCTAACCCGAAACCTAACCTGAACCCTAAACCTAACCCTAACCCGAACCCTAACCCTAACCCTAACCCTAACCCGAACACTAACCCTAACCCTAACCCTAACCCGAACCCTGACCCTAACCCTAACCCTAACCATAACCCTAACCCGAAACTGAACCCTAACCCTAACCCTAACAGTAACCCGAACCCGAACCCTAACTCTAACCCGAACCCTAACCCTAACACTAACCCTAACCCTAACCCGAACCCTAACCCTAACCCGAACCCTAACCCTAACCCGAAACCTAACCCAAACTCTAACCCTAACCCGAACCCGAACCCTAACCCTAACCCGAACCCTAACCCTAACCCGAACCCTAACACTAACACTAACCCTAACCCGAACCCAAACCCTAACCCTAAACCTAACCCGAACCCTAACCTTAACCTTAACCAGAACCCTAACCCTAACCCTACCCCGAACCCGAACTCTAACCCCTTACCCGAATCCTAACCCTAACCCGAACCCTAAACCGAACCCTAACCCTAACCCGAATCCGAACCCTAACCCTAACCCTAACCCGAACCCTAACCCTAACCCTAACCCGAAACTTAACCCTAACCCTACCCCGAACCTTAACCCTAACCCTAACCCTAAACCTAAACCTAACCCTAAACCGAACCCTAACCCTAACCCAAACCCTAAACCGAAACCTAACCCTAACCCTAACCCTAACACGAACCCTATCCTGAACCCTAACCCTAACCCTAACCCGAACCCTAACCCTAAACCTAACCCGAACCCTAACCCTAACCCTAACACTAACCCTAACCCGAACCCTAACCCTAACCCTAACCCGAACTCTAACCCTAAACCTAACCCTAACACTAACCCGAACGGTAGCCCTAACCCTAACCCCTAACCCTAACCCTAAACCTAAACCTAACCCAAACCCTAACCCTAACCCTAACCCTAACCGAACCCTAACCCTAACCCTAACCCGACACCTATCCCGAACCCTAACGCGAACCCTAACCCTAACACTAACCCTAACCCTAACACTAACCCTAACCCTAACCCTAAACCTAACCCGAACCCGAACCCTAACCCTAACCCTAACCCTAAACCCAACCCTTACCCGAACCCTAACCCGAACCCTAACCCGAACCATAACCCTAAACCGAACCCTAACCCGAACCCTAACCCGATCCATAACCCGAACCCTAACCCTAACCCTAACCCGAACACTAACCCTAACCCTAACCCGAACCTTAACCCGAACCCTAACCCTAACCCTAACCCGAACCCTAACCCTAACCATAACCCTAACCCGAACCCTAACCCTAACCCCTAACCCTAACCCTAACCCTAACCCGAACCCTCACCCTAACCCTAACCCTAACCCTAATCCGAACCCGAAACCTAACCCGAAACTTACCCCTAACCCTAATGCGAACCCTAACCCTAACCCTAAACCAAACCCGAACCCGAAACCTAAACCTAACCCTATCCCGAACCCGAACCCTAACCCTAACCCGAACCCTAACCCTAACCCGAACCCTAACCCTAACCCGAAACCTAACCCTAAACCTAACCCGAACCCGAACCCGAACCCTAACCCTAATCCTAACCTGAATTCTAACCCTAAACCGAACCCTAACCCTAACCCGAACCCGAACCCTAATCCTAACCCTAACACGAACCCTAAATCTAACCCGAACCCTAACCCTAACCTGAACCCGAACCCGAACCCTAACCAAACACGAACCCTAACCCTAACCCGAACCCTAACCCTAACCCTAACCCGAAGCCTAAACCTAACCCTAACCCGAACCCTAGCCCTAACCGAATCCTAACCCTAACCCTAACCCGAATCCTAACCCTAACCCTAACCCGAACCCTAACCCGAACACTAACCCTAATCCTAACCCTAACCCAAACCCTAACCCTAACCCGAACCCTAACCCTAACCCGAACCCGAACCCTAACCCTAACCCTAACCCTAAACCGAACCCTAACCCTAAACCTAAACTGAACACTAACCCTAAGCCTAACATGAACTCTAACCCTAACCCTAAACCGAACCCTAACCCTAACCCTAACCCGACCCCTAAACCGAACCCTAACACATACCCTAACCCTAACCTTAACCCTAACCCTAACCCGAACCCTAACCCTAACCCTAACCCGAACCCTAACCCTAACGCGAACCCTAACCCTAAAACTAACACCAACCCTAACCCTAACACGAACCCGAACCCTAACACATACCCTAACCCTAACCTTAACCCTAACCCTAACCCGAACCCTAATCCTAACCCTAACCCGAACCCTAACCCTAAACCTAACCCGAACACTAAACCTAAGCCTAACATGAACTCTAACTCTAACCTGAACCCTAACCCTAACCCTAACCCTAACCCGAACCCTAACCCTAAGCCTAACCCGACCCCTAACCCGAACCCTAACACATACCCTAACCCTAATCCTAACCCTAACCCGAAACCGAACCCTAACCCGAACCCTACCCCTAACCGTAATCCGAACCCTAACCCTAACCCTAAACCTATCCCGAAACCTAACCCTAACCCTGAACCTAACCCTAACCCTAACCCGAACCCTAACCTGAACACTAACCCGAACACGAACCCTAACCCTAACCCTAACCCTAACCCGAACCCTAACCCTAACCCGAACCCTAACACTAAAACGAACCCTAACCCGAACCCGAACCCTAACCCTAACACTAACCCTAAACCGATCCCGAACCCTAAACCTAACCCTAACCCTAACACTAACCCTAACCCTAACCCGAACCCTAACCCGAACCCGAAACCTAACCCTAACCCTAACCCTAACCCTAACCCGAACACTAACCCTAACCCTAACCCTAACCCGAACCCTGACCCTAACCCTAACCCTAACCATAACCCTAACCCGAAACTGAACCCTAACCCTAACCCTAACATTAACCCTAACCCTAACCCTAAACCTAACCCGAACCGTAACCCTAACCCCTAACCCGAACCCTAACCCGAACCCTAACCCGAACCGTAACCCGAACCCTAAACCTAAACTTATTCCAAAACCTAACCCGAACCCTAAGCCTAACACGAACCCGAACACTAACCCTAACCCCAACCCTAACCCGAACCCTAACCCGAACCCTAACCCGAACCCTAACCCGAACCCTAACCCTAACCCGAACCCTAACCCGAACCCTAACCCGATCCCAAACCCGAACCCTAA
>JAVLSZ010000004.1:95117500-95170000 GCA_032313775.1 Urocyon cinereoargenteus
CCGAACCCGAACCCTAACCCTAACCCTAACCCTAACCCGAACCGTAACACTAACCCTAACCCTAACCCGAACCCTAACCCTAACCTTAACCAGAACCCTAACACTAACGCTAACCCGAACCCGAACCATAACCCCTTACCCGAATCCTAACACTAACCCGAACCCTAACCCTAACCCTAACCCGAACCCTAACCTGAACCCTAACCCTAACCCTAACACTAACCCCTAACCCTAACCCGAAACCTAACACTAACCCTAACCCGAACCCTAACCCTAAACCTAACCCGAAACCTAAGCCTAACCCGAATCCGAACCCTAACGCTAAACCTAACCCGAACACTAACCCTAACCCTAACCCGAAACCTAACCCTAAAACTAACCTGAACACTAACCCCTAACCCTAACCCGAACCCGAACCCTAACCCGAACACTAACCCTAACCCTAACCCGAACCCTAACACTAACCCTAACCCTAACCCGAACCCTAACCCTAACCCTAACTCTAACCCTAAACCTAACCCTCACCCGAACCCTAACCCTAACCCGAACCCTAAACCGAACCCTAACCCGAAACCTAAACCTAACCCTAACCCTAACCCTAACCCTAACCCGAACCCTAACCCTAACCCGAACCCTAAACCGAACCCTAACCCGAAACCTAAACCTAACCCTAACCCTAACCCTAACCCTAACCCGAACCCTAACCCTAACCGGATCCCTAACCCTAACCCTAACCCTAACCCGAACCCGAACCCTAATCCGAACCCTAACCCGAACCCTAACCCTAACCCTAACTCGAACCCTAACCCGAACCCTAACCCTAACCCTAACCCTAACCCGAACCCTATCCCGAACCCTAACCCGAACCCTAACCCTAACCCTAACCCGAACCTTAACCCGAACCCTACCCCTAACCCTAACCCTAACCCTAACCCTAACCCTACCCGAACCATAACCCCATACCCGAATCCTAACCCTAAACCGAACCCTAACCCGAACCCTAACCCTAACCCGAACCCTAACCCTAAACCTAACCCGAATCCTAACCCTAACCCTAACCCTAACCCGAACCCTAACCCTAACCCTAACCCTACCCCTAACCCGAACCCTAACCCTAAACCTAACCCGAACCCTAAACCTAACCCTAACCCGAAGCCTAACCCTAACCCGAACCCTAACCCTAACACTAACCCTAACCCGAACCCGAACCCTAACCCGAACCCTAACCCTAAACCTAAGCCGAACCCTAACCCTAACCCGAGCCCTAACCCTAAACCTAACCCGAACCCTAACCCTAACCCGAACCCCAACCCTAACCCTAAACCTAACCGGAACACTAAACCTAACCCTAACCCGAACCCTAACCCTAAGCCTAACCTGAACACTAACCCCTAAACCTAACCCGAACCCGAACCCTAACCCGAACCCAAACCCTAACCCTAACCCGAACCCTAACCCTAACCCTAACTCTAAACCTAAACCTAACCCTCACCCGAACCCTAACCCTAACCCGAACCTTAAACCGATCCCTAACCCGAACCCTAAACCTAACCCTAAACCTAACCCTAACCCGAACCCTCACCCTAACCCGAACCCTAACCCTAACCCTAAACCTAACCCGAACCCTAACCCGAGCCCTAACCCGAACCCTAAGCTAACCCTGACCCGAACCCTAACCCGAACCCTAACCCTAACCCTAACTGGAACCATAACCCTAACCCTAACCCGAACCCTAAACCGAACCATAACCCTAACCCTAACCCTAACCCTAACCCGAACCCTAACCCTAACCCTAACCCGAACCCGAACCCTAAACCTAACCCTAAACCTAACCCTAACCCGAACCCTCACCCTAACCCGAACCCTAACCCTAACCCTAAACCTAACCCGAACCCTAACCCGAACCCTAACCCGAACCCTAAGCTAACCCTGACCCGAACCCTAACCCGAACCCTAACCCTAACCCTAACTGGAACCATAACCCTAACCCTAACCCGAACCCTAAACCGAACCATAACCCTAACCCTAACCCTAACCCTAACACGAAACCTAACCCTAACCCTAACCCGAACCCGAACCCTAACCCGAACCCTAACCCTAACCCTAATCCGAACCATATCCCTAACCGTAACCCGAACCCGAAACCTAACCCTAACCCGAAACCTAACCCTAACCCTAACCCTAAACCTAACCCTGACCCTAAACCTAAACCTAACCCGAACCTTAATCTGAACCCTAACCCTAACCCTAACCCAAACCCTAAACCTAACCCTAACCCTAACCCGAACCCTAACCCGAACCCTAACCCTAACCCTAACCGAACCCTAATCCGAACCCTAACCCTAACCCTAACCCTAACCCTAACACTAAACCCTAACCCTCACCCGAAACCTAACCCTAACCCTAACCCGAACCCGAACCCTAACCCCTAACCCTAACCCGAACCCGAACCCTAAACCTAACCCTAACCCTAAACCTAACCCTAACCCAAACCCGAACCCGAACCCTAACCCTAACCCTAACCCGAACCCTAACCCTAACCCGAACCCTAACCCTAACATGAACCCTAACCCTAACCGGAATCCTAACACTAACCCCTAACCCGAACCCTAACCCTAACCCGAAACCGAACCCTAACCCGAACCCTAACCCTAACCCTATACCGAAAGATAACACTAACCCGAACCCTAACCCTAACCCTAACCCTAACCCGAACCCTAACCCGAACCCTAACCCGAACCCTAAACCTAACCCTAACCCGAACCCTAAACCGAACCCTACCCCTAACCCTAACCCTAACCCTAACCCTAACCCGAACCCGAACCCTAACCCTAACCCTAACCCGAACCCGAACACTAACCCTAACCCTAACCCTAACCCGAACCCGAACCCTAACCCGAACCCGAACCCTAACCCGAACCCTAACCCTAACACTATTTCGAAACCTAACCCGAACCCTAACCCTAACCCGAACCCGAACCCTAACCCTAACCCTAACCCTAACCCTAACCCGAACCGTAACACTAACCCTAACCCTAACCCGAACCCTAACCCTAACCTTAACAAGAACCCTAACACTAACGCTAACCCGAACCCGAACCATAACCCCTTACCCGAATCCTAACACTAACCCGAACCCTAACCCTAACCCTAACCCGAACCCTAACCTGAACCCGAACCCTAACCCTAACACTAACCCCTAACCATAACCCGAAACCTAACACTAACCCTAACCCGAACCCTAACCCTAAACCTATCCCGAATCCTAACCCTAACCCTAACCCGAACCCTAACCCGAACACTAACCCTAACCCTAACCCTAACCCAAACCCTAACCCTAACCCGAACCCTAACCCTAGCCCTAACCCAAACCCTAACCCTAACCCTAACCCTATCCCTAATCCGAACCCTAACCCTAAACCTAACCCGAACCCTAACCCTAACTCTAACCCGAACCCTAACCCTAACCCGAACCCTAACCCTAACACTAACCCTAACCCGATCACTAACCCTAAACCAAACCCTAACCCTAAACCTAACCGGAAACCTAACCCTAACCCGAATCCGAACCCTAACGCTAAACCTAACCCGAACACTAACCCTAACCCTAACCCGAAACCTAACCCTAAAACTAACCTGAACACTAACCCCTAACCCTAACCCGAACCCGAACCCTAACCCGAACACTAACCCTAACCCTAACCCGAACCCTAACACTAACCCTAACCCTAACCCGAACCCTAACCCTAACCCTAACTCTAACCCTAAACCTAACCCTCACCCGAACCCTAACCCTAACCCGAACCCTAAACCGAACCCTAACCCGAAACCTAAACCTAACCCTAACCCTAACCCTAACCCTAACCCGAACCCTAACCCTAACCCGAACCCTAAACCGAACCCTAACCCGAAACCTAAACCTAACCCTAACCCTAACCCTAACCCGAACCCTAACCCTAACCGGATCCCTAACCCTAACCCTAACCCTAACCCGAACCCGAACCCTAATCCGAACCCTAACCCGAACCCTAACCCTAACCCTAACCCGAACCCTAACCCGAACCCTAACCCTAACCCTAACCCTAACCCGAACCCTATCCCGAACCCTAACCCGAACCCTAACCGTAACCCTAACCCGAACCTTAACCCGAACCCTACCCCTAACCCTAACCCTAACCCTAACCCTAACCCTACCAGAACCATAACCCCATACCCGAATCCTAACCCTAAACCGAACCCTAACCCGAACCCTAACCCTAACCCGAACACTAACCCTAACCGTAACCCTAACCCTAACCCGAACCCTACACTAACCCTCACCCCTAACGGTAACCCTAACACTAACCCGAACCCTAACCCTAACCCTAACCATAACCCGAACCCGAACCCTAACCCGAACCCTGACCCTAACCCGAACCCTAACCCTAACCCTAACCCGAACCCGAATCCTAAACCTAACCCTAACCCTAACCCGAAACTTAACCTGAAACCTAACCCAAACCCTAACCCGAACCCTATCCCTAAACCTTACCCTAACCCTAACCCTAACCCTAACCCGAACCCTAACCCTAACTCTAACCGAACCCTAATCCGAATGCTAACCCTAACCCTAATCCTAACCCTAACACTAACCCCTAACCCTAACCCGAAACCTAACCCTAACCCTAACCCGATCCCGAACCCTAACACCTAACCCTAACCCGTACCCGAACCCTAAACCTAACCCTAACCCTAACCCGAAACCTAACCCTAACCCGAACCCTAACCCTAACCCTAACCCGAACCCTAACCCTAACATGAACCCTAACCCTAACCCTAACCCTAACCCGAACCGTAACACTAACCCCTAACCAGAACCCTAACCCTAACACGAACCCTAACCCTAACCCGAACCCTAACCCTAACCCTAACCCGAAACCTAACCCTAACCCGAAACCTAACCCTAACCCTAACCCTAACCCGAACCCTAACCTGAACCCTAACCCGAACCCTAACCCTAAACCTAACCCAAACCCTAACCCGAACCCTAGCCCTAAACCTAACCCTAACCCAAACCTAACCCGAACCCTAACCCAAAACCTAACCCGAACCCTAACCCTAACCCTAACCCGAACCCGAACCCGAACCGTAACCCGAACCCTAACCCGAAACCTAACCCGAACCGTAACCCGAACCCTAAACCTAACCCTATTCCGAAACCTAAACCGAACCCTAAGCCTAACACGAACCCGAACACTAACACTAACACCAACCCTAACCCGAACCCTAACCCGAACCCTAACCCGAACCCTAACCCTAACACGAACCCTAACCCGATCCCAAACCCGAAACCTAACCCTAACCCTAAACCGAACGCTAACCCTAACCCTAACCCGAACCCGAATCCTAACTGTAACACGAACCCTAACCCGAACCCTAACCCGAACCCTATCCCTAACCCGAACCCTAACGCTAACCCTAACCCTAAACCTAACCCGAACCCTAACCCGAATCCTAACTGTAACACGAACCCTAACCCGAACACTAACCCGTACCCTAACCCTAACCCGAACCCTAACGCTAACCCTAACCCTAAACCTAACCCGAACCCTAACCCGAACCCTAACCCTAACCCTAAACCGAACCCTAACCCGAACACTAACCCGAACCCTACCCCTAACCCTAACCCTAAAACTAACCCGAACCCTAACCCTAAACCTAACCAGAACACTAACCCTAACCCGAACCCGAACCCGAACCCTAACCCTTTACCCGAATCCTAACCCTATCCGGAACCCTAACCTGAACCCTAACCCTAACCCTAAACCCTAACCCTAATCCGAACCCTAACCCTAACCTGAACCCAAACCTAACCCTAACCCGAATCCTAACCTAACCCTAACCCGAACCCTAACCCGAACCCTAACCCTAACCCTAACCCTAACCCAAACCCTAACCCTAACCCTAACCCAAACGCGAAACCTAACCCGAACCCGAACCCTAACCCTAACCCGAAACCCGAACCCTAACACTAACCCGAACCCGAACCCGAAACCTAACCCTAACCCTGACCCGAGCCCTAAACCTAATCTAAACCTAACCCTAACCCGAACCCTAACCCTAACCCTAACCCGAACCCTAACCCTAACCCGAACCCTAAAGCTAACCCTAACCCTAAACCTAACCCGAACCCTAACCCGAACCCTAACCCGAACCCTAACCCTAACCCGAACCCTAAACCGAACCCTAACCCTAACCCTAACCCTAACCCTAACCTGAACCCTAACCCTAACCCTAACCCGAACCCTAACCCTCACCCTAACCCTAACCCTAACCCGAACCCTAACCCTAACACTAAACCTACCCCTAAACCTAATCCGAAACCTAACGCTAACCCGAACCCTAACCCTAACCCTAACCCTAACCCTAACACCTAACCCTAACCCTAACCCTAACTCTAACATTAAAACCTTACCCTAACCCTAACCCTAACCCTAACCCGAAACCTAACCCTAACCCTAACCCGAACCCTAACCCTATCCCTAACCCTATACCTAACCCGATCCCTAACCCTAACCCTAAACCTAAACCTAACACGAACCCTAACCCTAACCCGAACCCTAACGCTAACCCTAACCCTAAACCTAACCCGAACCCTAACCCGAACCCTAACAAGAACCCTAACCCTAAATCTAACCCGAACCCTAACACTAAACCTAACCCGAACCCTAAACCGAACCCTAACCCGAACCCTAACCCTAACCCTAAACCTAACCCTAACCTAAACCCTAACCCTAACCCTAACCCGATCCCTAACCCTAACCCTAACCCGAACCCTAACCCTATCCCTAAACCTAACCCTAACCCTAATCCGAACCCTAACCCTAATCCTAACCCGAACCCTTATCCGAAACCTAACGCTAACCCGAACCCTAACCCTAACCCTAACCCTAACACTAACACCTAACCCTAACCCTAACCCTAATTCTAACCCTAAAACCTTACCCTAACCCTAACCCTAACGCTAACCCTAACCCGAACCCTAACCCTAACCCTAACCCGAACCCTAACCCTAACCCTAACCCTATCCCTAACCCGATCCCTAACCCTAACCCTAACCCTAACCCTAACCCTAACCCCTTACCCTAAACCAAACCCTAAACCTAACCCGAACCCTAACCCTAATCCTAACCCGAACCCTAACCCTAACCCTAACCCGAACCCTAACTCGAACCCTATCCCGAAACCTAACCCTAACCCTAACCCTAACCAGAACCCTAACCCGAACTCTAACTCGACCCTAACCCTAAACCTTAACCCTAACCCTAACCCGAAACCTAACCCTAACCCTATCCCGAACCCTAACCCTAACCCGAACCCTAACCCTCACCCTAACCCTAAACTGAACCCAACACGAACCCGAACCCTAACCCGAACCCGAACCCTAACCCTAACCATAACTCTAACCCAAACCCTAACCCGAACCCTAACTCGAACCCTAACCCTAACCCGAACCCTAACCCCAACCCGAAACTTAACCCTAACCCTAACCCGAACCCGAACCCTAAACCTAACCCTAACCCGAACCCTAACCCTAACCCGAACCCTAACCCTAACCCTAACCCCGAACCCGAACCCTAACCCTAACCCTAACCCTAACCCGAACCCTAACCAGAACCCTATCCCGAACCCCAACCCTAACCCTAACCCGAACCCGAAACCTAAACCCTAACCCTAACCCGAACCGGAACCCTAACACCTAACCCTAACCCGAACCCTAACCCTAACCCTAACCCTAACCCTAACCTTAACCCTAACCCGAACCCTAACCTGAAACCTAAACCGAACCCTAACCCTAACTCTAACCCAAACACTAACCCGAACCCTACCCCTAACACTAACCCTAACCCAAACCCTAATCCGAACCCTAACCCAAACCCTAACCCGAACCCTAACCCTAACCCTAACCCGAACCCGAACCCGAACCCTAACCCGAACCCTAACCCCAACCCTAACCCGAACCGTAACCCGAACCCTAAGCCTAACCCTATTCCAAAACCTAACCCGAACCCTAAGCCTAACACGAACCCGAACACTAAACCTAACCCCAACCCTAACCCGAACCCTAACCCGAACCCTAACCCGAACCCTAACCCGATCCCAACCCGAACCCTAACCCTAACCCTAAACCGAACGCTAACCCTAACCCTAACCCTAACCCTAATCCGAAACCTAACCCTAACCCGAACCCTAACCCTAACCATAAACCTAACCCGAACCCTAACCCTAACCCCTAACCCTAAACCTAACCCTAACCCTAACCTAACCCCTAAACCTAACCCTAACCCTAACCCTAACCCGAACCCTAACCCTAACCCGAACCCTAACCCTAACCCGAAACCTAACCCTAAACCTAATCCGAACCCGAACCCGAACCCTAACCCTAACCCTAACCCGAAGCCTAAACCTAACCCGAACCCTAACCCTAACACTAACCCGAACCCTAAACTTAACCCTAACCCGAACCCTAACCCTAACCCGAAACCTAACCCTAACCCGAATCCTAACCCTAACCCTAACCCGAACCCTAACCCGAACACTAACCCTAATCCTAACCCTAACACAAACCCTAACCCTAACCCTAACCCGAACCCGAACCCTAACCCTAACCCGAACCCTAACCCTAAACCTAACCCGAATCCTAACCCTAACCCTAACCCGAACCCTAACCCGAACACTAACCCTAATCCTAACCCTAACACAAACCCTAACCCTAACCCTAACCCGAACCCTAACCCTAATCCTAACCCGAACACTAACCCTAACCCTAACCCTTACCCTAACCCGAACCCTAACCCTAAACCTAACCCGAACCCTAAACCTAACCCTAACCCGAACCCTAACCCTAACCCGAACCCTAACCCTAACACTAACCCTAACCCGAACCCTAACTCTAACCCGAACCCTAAACCTAAACCTAAGCCGAACCCTAACCCTAACCCGAGCCCTAACCCTAAACCTAACCCGAAACCTAACCCTAACCCGAACCCGAACCCGAAACCTAACCCTTTACCCGAATCCTAACCCTATCCGGAACCCTAACCAGAACACTAACCCTAACCCTAAACCCTAACCCTAATCCGACCCTAACCCTAACCCGAACCCAACCCTAACCCTAACCCGAATCCTAACCCTAACCCAAAACCGAACCCTAACCCGAACCCTAACACGAACCCTAACCCTAACCCTAACCCTAACCCAAACCCTAACCCTAACCCTAACCCGAACGCGAACCCTAACCCGAACCCGAACCCTAACCCTAACCCGACACCCGAACCCTAAACCTAACCCGAACCCGAACCCAAACCCTAACCCTAACCCTGACCCGAACCCTAAACCTAATCTAACCCTAACCCTAACCCGAACCCTAACCCTAATCCTAACCCGAATCCTAACTCTAACCCGAACCCTAACTCGAACCCTAACCCGAACCCTAACCCTAACCCTAACCCTAACCCTAACCCTAACCCGAACCCTAACCCTAACCCGAACCCTAACGCTAACCCTAAACCTAAACCTAACCCGAACCCTAACCCGAACCCTAACCCGAACCCTAACCCTAAACCTATCCCGAACCCTAACCCTAAACCTAACCCGAACCCTAACCCGAACCCTAACCCGAACCCTAACCCTAATCCGAAACCTAAACCTAACACTAACCTGAAACCTAACCCTAACCTAACCCGAACCCTAACCCTAATCCCTAATCCTAACCCTAACCCTAACCCTAACCCGAACACTAACCCTAACCCTAAACCTAACCCTAACCCTAATCCGAAACCTAACGCTAACCCGAACCCTAACCCTAACCCTAACCCTAACCCTAACCACTAACCCTAACCCTAACCCTAACTCTAACCCTAAAACCTTACCCTAACCCTAACCCTAACCCTAACCCTAACCCGAACCCTAACCCTAACCCTAACCCGAAACATAACCCTAACCCTAAACCTATCCCTAACTCGAACCCTAACCCTAACCCTAACCCTAACCCTAACCCCTTACCCTAAACCAAACCCTAAACCTAACCCGAACCCTAACCCTAATCCTAACCCGAACCCTAACGCTAACCCTAACCCGAACCCTAACTCGAACCCTAACCCGAAACCTAACCCTAACCCTAACCCTAACCAGAACCTTAACCCGAACTCTAACTCGACCCTAACCCTAACCCTTAACCCTAACCCTAACCCGAAACCTAACCCTAACCCTATCCCGAACCCTAACCCTAACCCGAAGCCTAACCCTAACCCTAACCCTAAACCGAACCCAACACGAACCCGAACCCTAACCCGAACCCGAACCCTAACCCTAACCCTAACTCTAACCCAAACCCTAACCCGAACCCTAACTCGAACCCTAACCCTAACCCGAACCCTAACCCGAACACGAAACATAACCCTAACCCTAACCCGAACCCGAACCCTAACCCTAACCCTAACCCGAACCCTAACCCTAACCCGAACACTAACCCTAACCCCGAACCCGAACCCTAAACCTAATCCTAACCCTAACCCGAACCCTAACCCGAACCCTATCCCGAACCCCAAACCTAACCCTAACCCGAACCCGAAACCGAACCCTAACCCTAACCCAAACCTAACCCTAACCCGATCCCTAACCCTAACCATAAACCTAACCCTAACCCGAACCCTAACCCTAACCTGAACCCGAACCCTAACCCTAACCCGAACCCTAAACCTAACCCTAACCCGAACCCTAACTGTAAACCGAACCCTAAATCTAACCCTAAACCTAACCCGAACCCGAACCCTAACCCTAACCCTAACCGAACCCTAACCCGAACCCTAACCCTAACCCTAAACTGAACACTAACCCCTAACCCTAACCCGAACCCGACCCTAACCCGAACCCTAACCCTAACCCTAACCCTAACCCTAACCCGAAACCTAAACCTAACCCGAACCCTAACCCTAAACCTAACCCGAACCCTAACCCGAACCCTAACCCTAACTTTAAATCGAACCCTAACCCTAACCCGAACCCTAACCCTAACCCTAACCCAAAACCTAAACCTAACCCTAATCCGAACCCTAACCGTAACCCGAACCCTAACCCTAACCTTACCCTAACCCTAACCCGAACCTTAACCCTAACCCTAACCCGAACCCTAACCCGAACCCTAACCCTAACCCTAACCTGAACACTAACCCCTAACCCTAACCCGAACCCGAACCCTAACCCGAACCCTAACCCCTAACCCTAACCCTAACCCTAACCCGAATCCTAACCATAACCGTACCTCCTAAACCTAACCCTAACCCTAACCCGAACCCTAACCCTACCCCGAACCCTAACCCTAACCCGAACCCTAACCCGAACCCTAACCCTAACACGAACCCGAACCTACCCCTAACCCGAACCCTAACCCTAACCCGAAACCTAACCCTAACACTAACCCTAACCGGAACCCGAACCCTAAACCTAACCCGAACCAGAACCCTAACCCGAACCCGAACCCTAATCCTAACACTAACCCTAAACTGAACCCGAACCCTAACCCTAACCCTAACACTAACCCTAACCCTAACCCGAACCCGAACCCTAACCCTAACCCTAAACCTAACCCGAACCCTAACCCTAAACCTAACCCGAACCCTAACCCGAACCCTAACCCTAACTTTAAATCGAACCCTAACCCTAACCCGAACCCTAACCCTAACCCTAACCCAAAACCTAAACCTAACCCTAATCCGAACCCTAACCGTAACCCGAAACCTAACCCTAACCCTAACCCTAACCCTAACCCGAACCTTAACCCTAACCCTAACCTGAACCCTAACCCGAAACCTAACCCTAACCCTAACCTGAACACTAACCCCTAACCCTAACCCGAACCCAAACCCTAACCCGAACCCAAACCCCTAACCCTAACCCTAACCCTAACCCGAATCCTAACCGTAACCGTACCTCCTAAACCTAACCCTAACCCTAACCCGAACCCTAACCCTAACCCGAACCCTAACCCTAACCCGAAACCTAACCCGAACCCTAACCCTAACACGAACCCGAACCTACCCCTAACCCGAACCCTAACCCTAACCCGAAACCTAACCCTAACACTAACCCTAACCGGAACCCGAACCCTAACCCTAACCCGAACCCGAACCCTAACCCGAACCCGAACCCTAATCCTAACACTAACCCTAAACTGAACCCGAACCCTAACCCTAACCCTAACACTAACCCTAACCCTAACCCGAACCCTAACCCGAACCCTAACCCGAACCCTAACCCTAACCCGAACCCGAACCCTAACCCTAACCCGAACCCTAACCCTAACCCGAACCCTAACCCTAACACGAACCCGAACCCTAAACCTAACCCTAACCGGAACCCTAACCCTAACCCGAACCCTAAACCTAACCCAAACCCTAACCCTAACCCGAACCCTAACCCGAACCCTAACCCGAAACCTAACCCTAACCCGAACCCTAACCCTAACCCTAACCCGAACCCGAACCCTAACCCGAAACCTAACCCTAACCCTAACCCTAACCCTAACCCGAACCCTAACGCTAACCCTAACCCGAACCCTAACCCGAACCCTAACACGTACCCTAACCCTAACCCTAACCCTAAACCGAACCCTAAACCTAACCCTAACCCTAACCCGAACCCAAACCCTAACCCGAACCCTAACCCTAACCCTAACCCGAACCCTAACCCTAAACCGAACCCGAAACCTAACCCTAAGCCTAACCCGAAACCTAACCCCAACCCGAACCCTAACCCTAACCCGACCCGAACCCTAACCCTAAGCCTAACCCGAACCCTAACCCTAACCCTAACCCGACCCCTAACCCGAACCCTAACCCTAACCCTAACCCGAACCCGAACCCTAACCCGAAACTTAACCCTAACCCTAACCCTAACCCTAACCCGAACCCTAACCCTAACCCGAACCCGAACCCTAACCCTAAGCCTAACCCGAACCCTAACCCTAACCCGTACCCGAAACCTAACCCTAACCCTAACCCTAAACCTAACCCGAACCGTAACCCTAACCCGAACCCTAACCCTAAGCCTAACCCTAACACTAACCCTAACCCTAACCCTAACCCTAACCCGAACCCTAACCCTAACCATAAACCTAACCCGAACCCTAACCCTAACCCCTAACCCTAACCCTAACCCTAACCCTAACCTAACCCCTAAACCTAACCCTAACCCTAACCCTAACCCGAACCCTAACCCTAACCCGAACCCTAACCCTAACCCGAAACCTAACCCTAAACCTAATCCGAACCCGAACCCGAACCCTAACCCTAACCCTAACCCGAAGCCTAAACCTAACCCGAACCCTAACCCTAACACTAACCCGAACCCTAAACTTAACCCTAACCCGAACCCTAACCCTAACCCGAAACCTAACCCTAACCCGAATCCTAACCCTAACCCTAACCCGAACCCTAACCCGAACACTAACCCTAATCCTAACCCTAACACAAACCCTAACCCTAACCCTAACCCGAACCCTAACCCTAACCCTAACCCTAACCCTAACCTAACCCCTAAACCTAACCTTAACCCTAACCCTAACCCGAACCCTAACCCTAACCCGAACCCGAACCCTAACCATAACCCTAACCCGAACCCTAACCCTAACCCTAACCCGAACCCTAACCCTAACCCGAACCCTAAACCTAACCCTAACCCGAACCCTAAACCTAACCCGAACCCGAACCCTAACCCTAACCCGAACCCTAACCCTAAACCTAACCCGAATCCTAACCCTAACCCTAACCCGAACCCTAACCCGAACACTAACCCTAATCCTAACCCTAACACAAACCCTAACCCTAACCCTAACCCGAACCCTAACCCTAAACCTAACCCGAACCCTAACCCTAACCCTAACCCTAACCCTAACCCGAACCCTAACCCTAAACCTAACCCGAACCCTAAACCTAACCCTAACCCGAACCCTAACCCTAACCCTAAACCTAACCCTAACCCTAACCCTGACCCGAACCCTAAACCTAATCTAACCCTAACCCTAACCCGAACCCTAACCCTAAACCTAACCCGAACCCTAAACCTAACCCTAACCCGAACCCTAACCCGAACCCGAACCCGAACCCTAACCCTAACCCTGACCCGAACCCTAAACCTAATCTAACCCTAACCCTAACCCGAACCCTAACCCTAATCCTAACCCGAATCCTAACTCTAACCCGAACCCTAACTCGAACCCTAACCCGAACCCTAACCCTAACCCTAACCCTAACCCTAACCCGAACCCTAACCCTAACCCGAAACCTAACGCTAACCCTAAACCTAAACCTAACCCGAACCCTAACCCGAACCCTAACCCGAACCCTAACCCTAAACCTAACCCGAACCCTAACCCTAAACCTAACCCGAACCCTAACCCGAACCCTAACCCGAACCCTAACCCTAATCCGAAACCTAAACCTAACACTAACCTGAAACCTAACCCTAACCTAACCCGAACCCTAACCCTAATCCCTAACCCTAACCCTAACCCTAACCCTAACCCGAACCCTAACCCTAACCCTAAACCTAACCCTAACCCTAACCCTAATCCGAAACCTAACGCTAACCCTAACCCTAACCCGAACCCGAACCCTAACCCTAACCCTAACCGAACCCTAACCCGAACCCTAACCCTAACCCTAACCTGAACACTAACCCCTAACCATAACCCAAACCCGACCCTAACCCGAACCGTAACCCTAACCCTAACCCTAACCCGAAACCTAAACCTAACCCGAACCCTAACCCTAAACCTAACCCGAACCCTAACCCGAACCCTAACCCTAACTTTAAATCGAACCCTAACCCTAACCGGAACCCTAACCCTAACCCTAACCCAAAACCTAAACCTAACCCTAATCCGAACCCTAACCGTAACCCTAACCCTAACCCTAACCCTAACCCTAACCCGAAACTTAACCCTAACCCTAACCCGAACCCTAACCCGAACCCTAACCCTAACCCTAACCTGAACACTAACCCCTAACCCTAACCCGAACCCGAACCCTAACCCGAACCCTAACCCCTAACCCTAACCCTAAACCTAACCCGAATCCTAACCGTAACCCTACCTCCTAAACCTAACCCTAACCCTAACCCGAACCCTAACCCTAACCCGAACCCTAACCCTAACCCGAACCCTAACCCGAACCCTAACCCTAACACGAACCCGAACCTACCCCTAACCCGAACCCTAACCCTAACCCGAAACCTAACCCTAACACTAACCCTAACCCGAACCCGAACCCTAACCCTAACCCGAACCCGAACCCTAACCCGAACCCGAACCCTAATCCTAACACTAACCCTAAACTGAACCCGAACCCTAACCCTAACCCTAACACTAACCCTAACCCTAACCCGAACCCTAACCCGAACCCTAACCCTAACCCTAACCCTAACCCGAACCCGAACCCTAACCCTAACCCGAACCATAACCCTAACCCGAACCCTAACCCTAACCCGAACCCGAACCCTAAACCTAACCCTAACCGGAACCCTAACGCTAACCCGAACCCTAACCCTAACCCAAACCCTAACCCTAACCCGAACCCTAACCCGAACCCTAACCCGAAACCTAACCCTAACCCGAACCCTAACCCTAACCCTAACCCGAACCCGAACCCTAACCCGAAACCTAACCCTAACCCTAACCCTAACCCTAACCCGAACCCTAACCCTAACCCTAACCCGAACCCTAACCCGAACCCTAACACGTACCCTAACCCTAACCCTAACCCTAAACCGAACCCTAAACCTAACCCTAACCCTAACCCGAACCCAAACCCTAACCCGAACCCTAACCCTAACCCTAACCCGAACCCTAACCCTAAACCGAACCCGAACCCTAACCCTAAGCCTAACCCGAAACCTAACACTAACCCGAACCCTAACCCTAACCCGAACCCAAACCCTAACCCTAAGCCTAACCCGAACCCTAATCCTAACCCTAACCCGAACCCTAACCCGAAACCTAACCCTAACCCTAACCCGAACCCGAACCCTAACCCGAAACTTAACCCTAACCCTAACCCTAACCCTAACCCGAACCCTAACCCTAACCCGAACCCGAACCCTAACCCTAAGCCTAACCCGAACCCTAACCCTAACCCGAACCCGAAACCTAACCCTAACCCTAACCCTAAACCTAACCCGAACCCTAACCCTAACCCTAACGCTAACCCTAACCCTAACCCGAACCCTAAACCTAACCGTAACTCTAACCCTGAACCTAACCCTCACCCGAACCCTAACCCTAACCGAACCCTAACCCTAACCCTAACCCGAATCCTAACTGTAACACGAACCCTAACCAGAAACCTAACCCGAACCCTAACCCTAACCCGAACCCTAACGCTAACCCTAACACTAAACCTAACCCGAACCCTAACCCGAACCCTAACCCTATCCCTAAACCGAACCCTAACCCGAACACTAACCCGAACCCTAACCCTAACCCTAACCCTAAACCTAAACCGAACCCTAACCCTAACCCTAACCGGAACACTAACCCTAACCCGAACCCAAACCCGAACCCTGACCCTTTACCCGAATCCTAACCCTATCCGGAACCCTAACCCGAACCCTAACCCTAACCCTAAACCCTAACCCTAATCCGAACCCTAACCCTAACCTGAACCCAACCCTAACCCTAACCCGAATCCTAACCTAACCCTAACCCGAACCCTAACCCAAACCCTAACCCTAACCCTAACCCTAACCCAAACCCTAACCCTAACCCTAACCCAAACGCGAAACCTAACCCGAACACGAACCCTAACCCTAACCCGAAACACGAACCCTAACCCTAACCCGAACCCGAACCCTAACCCTAACCCGAAACCCGAACCCTAACCCTAACCCGAACCCGCACCCGAACCCTAACCCTAACACTGACCCGAGCCCTAAACCTAATCTAACCCTAACCCTAACCCGAACCCTAACCCTAACCCTAACCCGAACCCTAACCCTAACCCGAACCCTAACGCTAACCCTAACCCTAAACCTAACCCGAACCCTAACCCGAACCCTAACCCGAACCCTAACCCTAAACCTAACCCGAAACCTAACCCTAAACCTAACCCGAACCCTAACCCGAACCCTAAACCGAACCCTAACCCTAACCCTAACCCTAACCCTAACCTGAACCCTAACCCTAACCCTAACCCGAACCCTAACCCTAACCCTAACACGAACCCTAACCCGAACCCTAACCCTAACACTAAACCTACCCCTAAACCTAATCCGAAACCTAACGCTAACCCGAACCCTAACCCTAACCCTAACCCTAACCCTAACCCTAACCCGAAACCTAACCCTAACCCTAACCCGAACCCTAACCCTATCCCTAACCCTATACCTAACCCGATCCCTAACCCTAACCCTAACCCTAAACCTAACACGAACCCTAACCCTAACCCGAACCCTAACGCTATCCTTAACCCTAAACCTAACCCGAACCCTAACCCGAACCCTAACTCGAACCCTATCCCGAAACATAACCCTAACCCTAACCCTAACCAGAACCCTAACCCGAACTCTAACTCGACCCTAAACCTAAACCTTAACCCTAACCCTAACCCGAAACCTAACCCTAACCCTACCCCGAACCCTAAACCTAACCCGAACCCTAACCCTAACCCTAACCCTAAAACGAACCCAACACGAACCCGAACCCTAACCCTAACCATAACTCTAACCCAAACCCTAACCCGAACACTAACTCGAACCCTAACCCTAACCCGAACCCTAACCCGAACCCGAAAATTAACCCTAACCCTAACCCGAACCCGAACCCTAACCCTAACCCTAACCCGAACCCTAACCCTAACCCGAACCCTAACCCTAACCCTAACCCCGAACCCGAACCCTAAAACTAACCCTAACCCTAACCCTAACCAGAAACCTATCCCGAAACCCAACCCTAACCCTAACCCGAACCTGAAACCTAAACCCTAACCCTAACCCGAACACAAACCCTAACACCTAACACTAACCCGAACCCGAAACCTAAACCTAACCCTAACCCGAACCCGAACCCTAACCCTAAACCGAACCCTAACCCTAACCCTAACCCGAACCCTAATCCTAACATTAACCCTAACCCTAACCCTAAACCTAACCCGAACCATAACCCTAACCCCTAACCCGAACCCTAACCCTAACCCGAACCCTAAACCTAACCAGAACCCTAACCCTAACCCTAACCCGAAACCTAACCCTAACCCGAACCCTAACCCTAACCCTAACCCTAACCCTAACCCTAACCCTAACCCTAACCCGAACCCTAACCTGAACCCTAAACCAAACCCTAACCCTAACCCTAACCCAAACACTAACCCGAACCCTACCCCTAACCCTAACCCTAACCCAAACCCTAATCCGAAACCTAACCCAAACCCGAACCCGAACCCTAACCCTAACCCTAACCCGAACCCGAACCCGAACCCTAACCCGAACCCTAACCCGAACCCTAACCCGAACCGTAAACCGAACCCTAAACCTAAACCTATTCCAAAACCTAACCCGAACCCTAAGCCTAACACGAACCCGAACACTAAACCTAACCCCAACCCTAACCCGAACCCTAACCCGAGCCCTAACCCGAACCCTAACCCGATCCCAAACCCGAACCCTAACCCTAACCCTAACCCTAACCCGAACCCTAACCCGAACCCTAACCCTAACCCGAACACTAAACCTAACCCGAAACCTAACCCTAAACCTAACCCGAACCCGAACCCGAACCCTAACCCTAACCCTAACCCGAAGCCTAAACCTAACCCGAACCCTAACGCTAACCCTAACCCGAACCCTAAACCTAACCCTAACCCGAACCCTAACACTAACCCGAACCCTAAACTTAACCCTAACCCGAACCCTAACCCTAACCCGAACCCTAACCCTAACCCTAACCCGAACCCTAACCCTAACCCTAACCCTAACCCTAACCCGAACCCTAACCCTAACCCTAACCCGAACCCTAACCATAACCATAAACATAACCCGAACCCTAACCCTAACCCCTAACCCTAACCCTAACCCTAACCTAACCCCTAAACCTAACCCTAACCCTAACCCTAACCCGAACCCTAACCCTAACCCGAACCCTAACCCTAACCCGAAACCTAACCCTAAACCTAATCCGAACCCGAACCCGAACCCTAACCCTAACCCTAACCCGAAGCCTAAACCTAACCCGAACCCTAACCCTAACACTAACCCGAACCCTAAACTTAACCCTAACCCGAACCCTAACCCTAACCCGAAACCTAACCCTAACCCGAATCCTAACCCTAACCCTAACCCGAACCCTAACCCAAACACTAACCCTAATCCTAACCCTAACACAAACCCTAACCCTAACCCTAACCCGAACCCTAACCCTAACCCTAACCCTAACCCTAACCTAACCCCTAAACCTAACCCTAACCCTAACCCTAACCCGAACCCTAACCCTAACCCGAACCCTAACCATAACCCTAACCCGAACCCTAACCCTAACCCTAACCCGAACCCTAACCCTAACCCGAACCCTAAACCTAACCCTAACCCGAACCCTAAACCTATCCCGAACCCGAACCCTAACCCTAACCCGAACCCTAACCCTAAACCTAACCCGAATCCTAACCCTAACCCTAACCCGAACCCTAACCCGAACACTAACCCTAATCCTAACCCTAACACAAACCCTAACCCTAACCCTAACCCGAACCCTAACCCTAATCCTAACCCGAACCCTAACCCTAACCCTAACCCTAACCCTAACCCGAACCCTAACCCTAAACCTAACCCGAACCCTAAACCTAACCCTAACCCGAACCCTAACCCTAACCCGAACCCTAACCCTAACACTAACCCTAACCCGAACCCTAACTCTAACCCGAACCCTAAACCTAAACCTAAGCCGAACCCTAACCCTAACCCGAGGCCTAACCCTAAACCTAACCCGAAACCTAACCCTAACCCGAACCCGAACCCGAACCCTAACCCTTTACCCGAATCCTAACCCTATCCGGAACCCTAACCTGAACACTAACCCTAACCCTAAACCCTAACCCTAATCCGAACCCTAACCCTAACCCGAACCCAACCCTAACCCTAACCCGAATCCTAACACTAACCCAAAACCGAACCCTAACCCGAACCCTAACACGAACCCTAACCCTAACCCAAACCCTAACCCAAACCCTAACCAGAACGCGAACCCTAACCCGAACCCGAACCCTAAACCTAACCCGAAACCCGAACCCTAACCCTAACCCGAACCCGAACCCGAACCCTAACCCGAAACCTAACCCTAACCCTAACCCTAACCCTAACCCGAACCCTAACCCTAACCCGAACCCTAACCCGAACCCTAACACGTACCCTAACCCTAACCCTAACCCTAAACCGAACCCTAAACCTAACCCTAACCCTAACCCGAACCCAAACCCTAACCCGAACCCTAACCCTAACCCTAACCCGAACCCTAACCCTAAACCGAACCCGAACCCTAACCCTAAGCCTAACCCGAAACCTAACACTAACCCGAACCCTAAACCTAACCCGAACCCGAACCCTAACCCTAAGCCTAACCCGAACCCTAACCCTAACCCTAACCCGAACCCTAACCCGAACCCTAACCCTAACCCTAACCCGAACCCGAACTCTAACCCGAAACTTAACCCTAACCCTAACCCTAACCCTAACCCGAACCCTAACCCTAACCCGAACCCGAACCCTAACCCTAAGCCTAACCCGAACCCTAACCCTAACCCGAACCCGAAACCTAACCCTAACCCTAACCCTAAACCTAACCCGAACCCTAACCCGAACCCTAACCCTAACCCTAAACCGAACCCTAACCCGAACACTAACCCGAACCCTAACCCTAACCCTAACCCTAAACCTAAACCGAACCCTAACCCTAACCCTAACCGGAACACTAACCCTAACCCGAACCCGAACCCGAACCCTAACCCTTTACCCGAATCCTAACCCTATCCGGAACCCTAACCCGAACCCTAACCCTAACCCTAAACCCTAACCCTAATCCGAACCCTAACCCTAACCTGAACCCAACCCTAACCCTAACCCGAATCCTAACCTAACCCTAACCCGAACCCTAACCCGAACCCTAACCCTAACCCTAACCCTAACCCAAACCCTAACCCTAACCCTAACCCAAACGCGAAACCTAACCCGAACCCGAACCCTAACCCTCACCCGAAACCCGAACCCTAACCCTAACCCGAACCCGAACCCGAACCCTAACCCTAACACTGACCCGAGCTCAAAACCTAATCTAACCCTAACCCTAACCCGAACCCTAACCCTAACCCTAACCCGAACCCTAACCCTAACCCGAACCCTAACGCTAACCCTAACCCTAAACCTAACCCGAACCCTAACCCGAACCCTAACACGAACCCTAACCCTAAACCTAACCCGAAACCTAACCCTAAACCTAACCGGAACCCTAACACGAACCCTAAACCGAACCCTAACCCTAACCCTAACCCTAACCCTAACCTGAACCCTAACCCTAATCCTAACCCGAACCCTAACCCTAACCCTAACACGAACCCTAACCCGAACCCTAACCCTAACACTAAACCTACCCCTAAACCTAATCCGAAACCTAACGCTAACCCGAACCCTAACCCTAACCCTAACCCTAACCCTAACACCTAACCCTAACCCTAACCCTAACTCTAACCTTAAAACCTTACCCTAACCCTAACCCTAACCCTAACCCTAACCCGAAACCTAACCCTAACCCTAACCCGAACCCTAACCCTATCCCTAACCCTATACCTAACCCGATCCCTAACCCTAACCCTAACCCTAAACCTAACACGAACCCTAACCCTAACCCGAACCCTAACGCTAACCCTAACCCTAAACCTAACCCGAACCCTAACCCGAACCCTAACTCGAACCCTATCCCGAAACCTAACCCTAACCCTAACCCTAACCAGAACCCTAACCCGAACTCTAACTCGACCCTAAACCTAAACCTTAACCCTAACCCTAACCCGAAACCTAACCCTAACCCTACCCCGAACCCTAACCCTAACCCGAACCCTAACCCTAACCCTAACCCTAAACCGAACCCAACACGAACCCGAACCCTAACCCGAACCCGAACCCTAACCCTAACACCTAACACTAACCCGAACACGAAACCTAAACCTAACCCTAACCCTAACCCGAACCCTAACCCTAACCCGAACCCTAACCCTAACCCGAACCCTAATCCTAACATTAACCCTAACCCTAACCCTAAACCTAACCCTCACCCGAACCCTAACCCTAACCCGAACCCTAAACCGAACCCTAACCCGAAACCTAAACCTAACCCTAACCCTAACCCTAACCCTAACCCGAACCCTAACCCTAACCCGAACCCTAAACCGAACCCTAACCCGAAACCTAAACCTAACCCTAACCCTAACCCTAACCCGAACCCTAACCCTAACCGGATCCCTAACCCTAACCCTAACCCTAACCCGAACCCGAACCCTAATCCGAACCCTAACCCGAACCCTAACCCTAACCCTAACCCGAACCCTAACCCGAACCCTAACCCTAACCCTAACCCTAACCCGAACCCTATCCCGAACCCTAACCCGAACCCTAACCCTAACCCTAACCCGAACCTTAACCCGAACCATAACCCCATACCTGAATCCTAACCCTAAACCGAACCCTAACCCGAACCCTAACCCTAACCCGAACACTAACCCTAACCGTAACCCTAACCCTAACCCGAACCCTACACTAACCCTCACCCCTAACGGTAACCCTAACACTAACCCGAACCCTAACCCTAACCCTAACCATAACCCGAACCCGAACCCTAACCCGAACCCTGACCCTAACCCGAACCCTAACCCTAACCCTAACCCGAACCCGAATCCTAAACCTAACCCTAACCCTAACCCGAAACTTAACCTGAAACCTAACCCTAACCCTAACCCGAACCCTATCCCTAACCCTTACCCTAACCCTAACCCTAACCCTAACCCGAACCCTAACCCTAACTCTAACCGAACCCTAATCCGAATGCTAACCCTAACCCTAATCCTAACCCTAACACTAACCCCTAACCCTAACCCGAAACCTAACCCTAACCCTAACCCGATCCCGAACCCTAACACCTAACCCTAACCCGTACCCGAACCCTAAACCTAACCCTAACCCTAAACCGAACGCTAACCCTAACCCTAACCCGAACCCGAATCCTAACTGTAACACGAACCCTAACCCGAACCCTAACCCGAACCCTAACCCTAACCCGAACCCTAACGCTAACCCTAACCCTAAACCTAACCCGAACCCTAACCCGAATCCTAACTGTAACACGAACCCTAACCCGAACACTAACCCGTACCCTAACCCTAACCCGAACCCTAACGCTAACCCTAACCCTAAACCTAACCCGAACCCTAACCCGAACCCTAACCCTAACCCTAAACCGAACCCTAACCCGAACACTAACCCGAACCCTACCCCTAACCCTAACCCTAAAACTAACCCGAACCCTAACCCTAAACCTAACCAGAACACTAACCCTAACCCGAACCCGAACCCGAACCCTAACCCTTTACCCGAATCCTAACCCTATCCGGAACCCTAACCTGAACCCTAACCCTAACCCTAAACCCTAACCCTAATCCGAACCCTAACCCTAACCTGAACCCAAACCTAACCCTAACCCGAATCCTAACCTAACCCTAACCCGAACCCTAACCCGAACCCTAACCCTAACCCTAACCCTAACACAAACCCTAACCCTAACCCTAACCCAAACGCGAAACCTAACCCGAACCCGAACCCTAAACCTAACCCGAAACCCGAACCCTAACACTAACCCGAACCCGAACCCGAAACCTAACCCTAACCCTGACCCGAGCCCTAAACCTAATCTAACCCTAACCCTAACCCGAACCCTAACCCTAACCCTAACCCGAACCCTAACCCTAACCCGAACCCTAAAGCTAACCCTAACCCTAAACCTAACCCGAACCCTAACCCGAACCCTAACCCGAACCCTAACCCTAACCCGAACCCTAAACCGAACCCTAACCCTAACCCTAACCCTAACCCTAACCTGAACCCTAACCCTAACCCTAACCCGAACCCTAACCCTCACCCTAACCCTAACCCTAACCCGAACCCTAACCCTAACACTAAACCTACCCCTAAACCTAATCCGAAACCTAACGCTAACCCGAACCCTAACCCTAACCCTAACCCTAACCCTAACACCTAACCCTAACCCTAACCCTAACTCTAACATTAAAACCTTACCCTAACCCTAACCCTAACCCTAACCCGAAACCTAACCCTAACCCTAACCCGAACCCTAACCCTATCCCTAACCCTATACCTAACCCGATCCCTAACCCTAACCCTAAACCTAAACCTAACACGAACCCTAACCCTAACCCGAACCCTAACGCTAACCCTAACCCTAAACCTAACCCGAACCCTAACCCGAACCCTAACAAGAACCCTAACCCTAAACCTAACCCGAACCCTAACACTAAACCTAACCCGAACCCTAACCCGAACCCTAACCCGAACCCTAACCCTAACCCTAAACCTAACCCTAACCTGAACCCTAACCCTAACCCTAACCCGATCCCTAACCCTAACCCTAACCCGAACCCTAACCCTATCCCTAAACCTAACCCTAACCCTAATCCGAACCCTAACCCTAATCCTAACCCGAACCCTTATCCGAAACCTAACGCTAACCCGAACCCTAACCCTAACCCTAACCCTAACACTAACACCTAACCCTAACCCTAACCCTAATTCTAACCCTAAAACCTTACCCTAACCCTAACCCTAACGCTAACCCTAACCCGAACCCTAAACCTAACCCTAACCCGAACCCTAACCCTAACCCTAACCCTATCCCTAACCCGATCCCTAACCCTAACCCTAACCCTAACCCTAACCCTAACCCCTTACCCTAAACCAAACCCTAAACCTAACCCGAACCCTAACCCTAATCCTAACCCGAACCCTAACCCTAACCCTAACCCGAACCCTAACTCGAACCCTATCCCTAAACCTAACCCTAACCCTAACCCTAACCAGAACCCTAACCCGAACTCTAACTCGACCCTAACCCTAAACCTTAACCCTAACCCTAACCCGAAACCTAACCCTAACCCTATCCCGAACCCTAACCCTAACCCGAACCCTAACCCTCACCCTAACCCTAAACTGAACCCAACACGAACCCGAACCCTAACCCGAACCCGAACCCTAACCCTAACCATAACTCTAACCCAAACCCTAACCCGAACCCTAACTCGAACCCTAACCCTAACCCGAACCCTAACCCCAACCCGAAAATTAACCCTAACCCTAACCCGAACCCGAACCCTAAACCTAACCCTAACCCGAACCCTAACCCTAACCGGAACCCTAACCCTAACCCTAACCCCGAACCCGAACCCTAACCCTAACCCTAACCCTAACCCGAACCCTAACCAGAACCCTATCCCGAACCCCAACCCTAACCCTAACCCGAACCCGAAACCTAAACCCTAACCCTAACCCGAACCCGAACCCTAACACCTAACCCTAACCCGAACCCTAACCCTAACCCTAACCCTAACCCTAACCTTAACCCTAACCCGAACCCTAACCTGAAACCTAAACCGAACCCTAACCCTAACTCTAACCCAAACACTAACCCGAACCCTACCCCTAACACTAACCCTAACCCAAACCCTAATCCGAACCCTAACCCAAACCCTAACCCGAACCCTAACCCTAAACCTAACCCGAACCCGAACCCGAACCCTAACCCGAACCCTAACCCGAACCCTAACCCGAACCGTAACCCGAACCCTAAGCCTAACCCTATTCCAAAACCTAACCCGAACCCTAAGCCTAACACGAACCCGAACACTAAACCTAACCCCAACCCTAACCCGAACCCTAACCCGAACCCTAACCCGAACCCTAACCCGATCCCAAACCGAACCCTAACCCTAACCCTAAACCGAACGCTAACCCTAACCCTAACCCTAACCCTAATCCGAAACCTAACCCTAACCCGAACCCTAACCCTAACCATAAACCTAACCCGAACCCTAACCCTAACCCCTAACCCTAACCCTAAACCTAACCCTAACCCTAACCTAACCCCTAAACCTAACCCTAACCCTAACCCTAACCCGAACCCTAACCCTAACCCGAACCCTAACCCTAACCCGAAACCTAACCCTAAACCTAATCCGAACCCGAACCCGAACCCTAACCCTAACACTAACCCGAAGCCTAAACCTAACCCGAACCCTAACCCTAACACTAACCCGAACCCTAAACTTAACCCTAACCCGAACCCTAACCCTAACCCGAAACCTAACCCTAACCCGAATCCTAACCCTAACCCTAACCCGAACCCTAACCCGAACACTAACCCTAATCCTAACCCTAACACAAACCCTAACCCTAACCCTAACCCGAACCCGAACCCTAACCCTAACCCGAACCCTAACCCTAAACCTAACCCGAATCCTAACCCTAACCCTAACCCGAACCCTAACCCGAACACTAACCCTAATCCTAACCCTAACACAAACCCTAACCCTAACCCTAACCCGAACCCTAACCCTAATCCTAACCCCAACCCTAACCCTAACCCTAACCCTAACCCTAACCCGAACCCTAACCCTAAACCTAACCCGAACCCTAAACCTAACCCTAACCCGAACCCTAACCCTAACCCAAACCCTAACCCTAACACTAACCCTAACCCGAACCCTAACTCTAACCCGAACCCTAAACCTAAACCTAAGCCGAACCCTAACACTAACCCGAGCCCTAACCCTAAACTTAACCCGAAACCTAACCCTAACCCGAACCCGAACCCGAACCCTAACCCTTTACCCGAATCCTAACCCTATCCGGAACCCTAACCTGAACACTAACCCTAACCCTAAACCCTAACCCTAATCCGACCCTAACCCTAACCCGAACCCAACCCTAACCCTAACCCGAATCCTAACCCTAACCCAAAACCGAACCCTAACCCGAACCCTAACACGAACCCTAACCCTAACCCTAACCCTAACCCAAACCCTAACCCTAACCCTAACCCGAACGCGAACCCTAACCCGAACCCGAACCCTAACCCTAACCCGAAACCCGAACCCTAAACCTAACCCGAACCCGAACCCAAACCCTAACCCTAACCCTGACCCGAACCCTAAACCTAATCTAACCCTAACCCTAACCCGAACCCTAACCCTAATCCTAACCCGAATCCTAACTCTAACCCGAACCCTAACTCGAACCCTAACCCGAACCCTAACCCTAACCCTAACCCTAACCCTAACCCGAACCCTAACCCTAACCCGAACCCTAACGCTAACCCTAAACCTAAACCTAACCCGAACCCTAACCCGAACCCTAACCCGAACCCTCACCCTAAACCTAACCCGAACCCTAACCCTAAACCTAACCCGAACCCTAACCCGAACCCTAACCCGAACCCTAACCCTAATCCGAAACCTAAACCTAACACTAACCTGAAACCTAACCCTAACCTAACCCGAACCCTAACCCTAATCCCTAATCCTAACCCTAACCCTAACCCTAACCCGAACACTAACCCTAACCCTAAACCTAACCCTAACCCTAATCCGAAACCTAACGCTAACCCGAACCCTAACCCTAACCCTAACCCTAACCCTAACCACTAACCCTAACCCTAACCCTAACTCTAACCCTAAAACCTTACCCTAACCCTAACCCTAACCCTAACCCGAACCCTAACCCTAACCCTAACCCGAAACATAACCCTAACCCTAAACCTATCCCTAACTCGAACCCTAACCCTAACCCTAACCCTAACCCTAACCCCTTACCCTAAACCAAACCCTAAACCTAACCCGAACCCTAACCCTAATCCTAACCCGAACCCTAACGCTAACCCTAACCCGAACCCTAACTCGAACCCTAACCCGAAACCTAACCCTAAACCTAACCCTAACCAGAACCTTAACCCGAACTCTAACTCGACCCTAACCCTAACCCTTAACCCTAACCCTAACCCGAAACCTAACCCTAACCCTATCCCGAACCCTAACCCTAACCCGAAGCCTAACCCTAACCCTAACCCTAAACCGAACCCAACACGAACCCGAACCCTAACCCGAACCCGAACCCTAACCCTAACCCTAACTCTAACCCAAACCCTAACCCGAACCCTAACTCGAACCCTAACCCTAACCCGAACCCTAACCCGAACACGAAACATAACCCTAACCCTAACCCGAACCCGAACCCTAACCCTAACCCTAACCCGAACCCTAACCCTAACCCGAACACTAACCCTAACCCCGAACCCGAACCCTAAACCTAATCCTAACCCTAACCCGAACCCTAACCCTAACCATAACCCTAACCCTAACCCGAACCCTAACCCTAACCTGAACCCGAACCCTAACCCTAACCCGAACCCTAAACCTAACCCTAACCCGAACCCTAACTGTAAACCGAACCCTAAATCTAACCCTAAACCTAACCCGAACCCGAACCCTAACCCTAACCCTAACCGAACCCTAACCCGAACCCTAACCCTAACCCTAACCTGAACACTAACCCCTAACCCTAACCCGAACCCGACCCTAACCCGAACCCTAACCCTAACCCTAACCCGAAACCTAAACCTAACCCGAACCCTAACCCTAAACCTAACCCGAACCCTAACCCGAACCCTAACCCTAACTTTAAATCGAACCCTAACCCTAACCCGAACCCTAACCCTAACCCTAACCCAAAACCTAAACCTAACCCTAATCCGAACCCTAACCGTAACCCGAACCCTAACCCTAACCCTAACCCTAACCCTAACCCGAAACTTAACCCTAACCCTAACCCGAACCCTAACCCGAACCCTAACCCTAACCCTAACCTGAACACTAACCCCTAACCCTAACCCGAACCCGAACCCTAACCCGAACCCTAACCCCTAACCCTAACCCTAACCCTAACCCGAATCCTAACCATAACCGTACCTCCTAAACCAAACCCTAACCCTAACCCGAACCCTAACCCTACCCCGAACCCTAACCCTAACCCGAACCCTAACCCGAACCCTAACCCTAACACGAACCCGAACCTACCCCTAACCCGAACCCTAACCCTAACCCGAAACCTAACCCTAACACTAACCCTAACCGGAACCCGAACCCTAAACCTAACCCGAACCAGAACCCTAACCCGAACCCGAACCCTAATCCTAACACTAAACCTAAACTGAACCCGAACCCTAACCCTAACCCTAACACTAACCCTAACCCTAACCCGAACCCGAACCCTAACCCTAACCCTAAACCTAACCCGAACCCTAACCCTAAACCTAACCCGAACCCTAACCCGAACCCTAACCCTAACTTTAAATCGAACCCTAACCCTAACCCGAACCCTAACCCTAACCCTAACCCAAAACCTAAACCTAACCCTAATCCGAACCCTAACCGTAACCCGAAACCTAACCCTAACCCTAACCCTAACCCTAACCCGAACCTTAACCCTAACCCTAACCTGAACCCTAACCCGAAACCTAACCCTAACCCTAACCTGAACACTAACCCCTAACCCTAACCCGAACCCAAACCCTAACCCGAACCCAAACCCCTAACCCTAACCCTAACACTAACCCGAATCCTAACCGTAACCGTACCTCCTAAACCTAACCCTAACCCTAACCCGAACCCTAACCCTAACCCGAACCCTAACCCTAACCCGAACCCTAACCCGAACCCTAACCCTAACACGAACCCGAACCTACCCCTAACCCGAACCCTAACCCTAACCCGAAACCTAACCCTAACACTAACCCTAACCGGAACCCGAACCCTAACCCTAACCCGAACCCGAACCCTAACCCGAACCCGAACCCTAATCCTAACACTAACCCTAAACTGAACCCGAACCCTAACCCTAACCCTAACACTAACCCTAACCCTAACCCGAACCCTAACCCGAACCCTAACCCGAACCCTAACCCTAACCCGAACCCGAACCCTAACCCTAACCCGAACCCTAACCCTAACCCGAACCCTAACCCTAACACGAACCCGAACCCTAAACCTAACCCTAACCGGAACCCTAACCCTAACCCGAACCCTAAACCTAACCCAAACCCTAACCCTAACCCGAACCCTAACCCGAACCCTAACCCGAAACCTAACCCTAACACGAACCCTAACCCTAACCCTAACCCGAACCCGAACCCTAACCCGAAACCTAACCCTAACCCTAACCCTAACCCTAACCCGAACCCTAACCCTAACCCTAACCCGAACCCTAACCCGAACCCTAACACGTACCCTAACCCTAACCCTAACCCTAAACCGAACCCTAAACCTAACCCTAACCCTAACCCGAACCCAAACCCTAACCCGAACCCTAACCCTAACCCTAACCCGAACCCTAACCCTAAACCGAACCCGAACCCTAACCCTAAGCCTAACCCGAAACCTAACCCCAACCCGAACCCTAACCCTAACCCGACCCGAACCCTAACCCTAAGCCTAACCCGAACCCTAACCCTAACCCTAACCCGACCCCTAACCCGAACCCTAACCCTAACCCTAACCCGAACCCGAACCCTAACCCGAAACTTAACCCTAACCCTAACCCTAACCCTAACCCGAACCCTAACCCTAACCCGAACCCGAACCCTAACCCTAAGCCTAACCCGAACCCTAACCCTAACCCGAACCCGAAACCTAACCCTAACCCTAACCCTAAACCTAACCCGAACCGTAACCCTAACCCGAACCCTAACCCTAAGCCTAACCCTAACCCTAACCCTAACCCTAACCCTAACCCTAACCCGAACCCTAACCCTAACCATAAACCTAACCCGAACCCTAACCCTAACCCCTAACCCTAACCCTAACCCTAACCCTAACCTAACCCCTAAACCTAACCCTAACCCTAACCCTAACCCGAACCCTAACCCGAACCCGAACCCTAACCCTAACCCGAAACCTAACCCTAAACCTAATCCGAACCCGAACCCGAACCCTAACCCTAACCCTAACCCGAAGCCTAAACCTAACCCGAAACCTAACCCTAACACTAACCCGAACCCTAAACTTAACCCTAACCCGAACCCTAACCCTAACCCGAAACCTAACCCTAACCCGAATCCTAACCCTAACCCTAACCCGAACCCTAACCCGAACACTAACCCTAATCCTAACCCTAACACAAACCCTAACCCTAACCCTAACCCGAACCCTAACCCTAACCCTAACCCTAACCCTAACCTAACCCCTAAACCTAACCTTAACCCAAACCCTAACCCGAACCCTAACCCTAACCCGAACCCGAACCCTAACCATAACCCTAACCCGAACCCTAACCCTAACCCTAACCCGAACCCTAACCCTAACCCGAACCCGAAACCTAACCCTAACCCGAACCCTAAACCTAACCCGAACCCGAACCCTAACCCTAACCCGAACCCTAAACCTAAACCTAACCCGAATCCTAACCCTAACCCTAACCCGAACCCTAACCCGAACACTAACCCTAATCCTAACCCTAACACAAACCCTAACCCTAACCCTAACCCGAACCCTAACCCTAAACCTAACCCGAACCCAAACCCTAACCCTAACCCTAACCCTAACCCGAACCCTAACCCTAAACCTAACCCGAACCCTAAACCTAACCCTAACCCGAACCCTAACCCTAACCCTAAACCTAACCCTAACCCTAACCCTGACCCGAACCCTAAACCTAATCTAACCCTAACCCTAACCCGAACCCTAACCCTAAACCTAAACCGAACCCTAAACCTAACCCTAACCCGAACCCTAACCCGAACCCGAACCCGAACCCTAACCCTAACCCTGACCCGAACCCTAAACCTAATCTAACCCTAACCCTAACCCGAACCCTAACCCTAATCCTAACCCGAATCCTAACTCTAACCCGAACCCTAACTCGAACCCTAACCCGAACCCTAACCCTAACCCTAACCCTAACCCTAACCCGAACCCTAACCCTAACCCGAAACCTAACGCTAACCCTAAACCTAAACCTAACCCGAACCCTAACCCGAACCCTAACCCGAACCCTAACCCTAAACCTAACCCGAACCCTAACCCTAAACCTAACCCGAACCCTAACCCGAACCCTAACCCGAACCCTAACCCTAATCCGAAACCTAAACCTAACACTAACCTGAAACCTAACCCTAACCTAACCCGAACCCTAACCCTAATCCCTAACCCTAACCCTAAACCTAACCCTAACCCGAACCCTAACCCTAACCCTAAACCTAACCCTAACCCTAACCCTAATCCGAAACCAAATGCTAACCCGAACCCTAACCCTAACCCTAACCCTAACCCTAACCCCTAAACCTCACCCTAACCCTAACTCTAACCCTAAAACCTTACCCTAACCCTAAACCTAACCCTAACCCGAACCCTAACCCTAACCCTAACCCGAAACATAACCCTAACCCTAAACCTATCCCTAACTCGAACCTTAACCCTAACCCTAACCCTAACCCTAACATTAACCCCTTACCCTAAACCAAACCCTAAACCTAACCCGAACCCTAACCCTAATCCTAACCCGAACCCTAACCCTAACCCTAACCCGAACCCTAACTCGAACCCTAACCCGAAACCTAACCCTAACCCTAACCCTAACCAGAACCTTAACCCGAACTCTAACTCGACCCTAACCCTAACCCTTAACCATAACCCTAACCCGAAACCTAACCCTAACCCTATCCCGAACCCTAAACCTAACGCGAAGCCTAACCCTAACCCTAACCCTAAACCGAACCCAACACGAACCCGAACCCTAACCCGAACCCGAACCCTAACCCTAACACTAACTCTAACCCAAACCCTAACCCGAACCCTAACTCGAACCCTAACCCTAACCCGAACCCTAACCCGAACCCGAAACATAACCCTAACCCTAACCCGAACCCGAACCCTAACCCTAACCCTAACCCGAACCCTAACCCTAACCCGAACCCTAACCCTAACCCCGAACCCGAACCCTAAACCTAACCCTAACCCTAACCCGAACCCTAACCCGAACCCTATCCCGAACCCCAAACCTAACCCTAACCCTAACCCTAACCCGAACCCTAACCCTAACCCGAACCCTAACCCTAACCCGAACCCTAACCCGAACCCTAACCCTAACACGAACCCGAACCTACCCCTAACCCGAACCCTAACCCTAACCCGAAACCTAACCCTAACACTAACCCTAACCGGAACCCGAACCCTAACCCTAACCCGAACCCGAACCCTAACCCGAACCCGAACCCTAATCCTAACACTAACCCTAAACTGAACCCGAACCCTAACCCTAACCCTAACACTAACCCTAACCCTAACCCGAACCCTAACCCGAACCCTAACCCGAACCCTAACCCTAACCCGAACCCGAACCCTAACCCTAACCCGAACCCTAACCCTAACCCGAACCCTAACCCTAACACGAACCCGAACCCTAAACCTAACCCTAACCGGAACCCTAACCCTAACCCGAACCCTAAACCTAACCCAAACCCTAACCCTAACCCGAACCCTAACCCGAACCCTAACCCGAAACCTAACCCTAACACGAACCCTAACCCTAACCCTAACCCGAACCCGAACCCTAACCCGAAACCTAACCCTAACCCTAACCCTAACCCTAACCCGAACCCTAACCCTAACCCTAACCCGAACCCTAACCCGAACCCTAACACGTACCCTAACCCTAACCCTAACCCTAAACCGAACCCTAAACCTAACCCTAACCCTAACCCGAACCCAAACCCTAACCCGAACCCTAACCCTAACCCTAACCCGAACCCTAACCCTAAACCGAACCCGAACCCTAACCCTAAGCCTAACCCGAAACCTAACCCCAACCCGAACCCTAACCCTAACCCGACCCGAACCCTAACCCTAAGCCTAACCCGAACCCTAACCCTAACCCTAACCCGACCCCTAACCCGAACCCTAACCCTAACCCTAACCCGAACCCGAACCCTAACCCGAAACTTAACCCTAACCCTAACCCTAACCCTAACCCGAACCCTAACCCTAACCCGAACCCGAACCCTAACCCTAAGCCTAACCCGAACCCTAACCCTAACCCGAACCCGAAACCTAACCCTAACCCTAACCCTAAACCTAACCCGAACCGTAACCCTAACCCGAACCCTAACCCTAAGCCTAACCCTAACCCTAACCCTAACCCTAACCCTAACCCTAACCCGAACCCTAACCCTAACCATAAACCTAACCCGAACCCTAACCCTAACCCCTAACCCTAACCCTAACCCTAACCCTAACCTAACCCCTAAACCTAACCCTAACCCTAACCCTAACCCGAACCCTAACCCGAACCCGAACCCTAACCCTAACCCGAAACCTAACCCTAAACCTAATCCGAACCCGAACCCGAACCCTAACCCTAACCCTAACCCGAAGCCTAAACCTAACCCGAAACCTAACCCTAACACTAACCCGAACCCTAAACTTAACCCTAACCCGAACCCTAACCCTAACCCGAAACCTAACCCTAACCCGAATCCTAACCCTAACCCTAACCCGAACCCTAACCCGAACACTAACCCTAATCCTAACCCTAACACAAACCCTAACCCTAACCCTAACCCGAACCCTAACCCTAACCCTAACCCTAACCCTAACCTAACCCCTAAACCTAACCTTAACCCAAACCCTAACCCGAACCCTAACCCTAACCCGAACCCGAACCCTAACCATAACCCTAACCCGAACCCTAACCCTAACCCTAACCCGAACCCTAACCCTAACCCGAACCCGAAACCTAACCCTAACCCGAACCCTAAACCTAACCCGAACCCGAACCCTAACCCTAACCCGAACCCTAAACCTAAACCTAACCCGAATCCTAACCCTAACCCTAACCCGAACCCTAACCCGAACACTAACCCTAATCCTAACCCTAACACAAACCCTAACCCTAACCCTAACCCGAACCCTAACCCTAAACCTAACCCGAACCCAAACCCTAACCCTAACCCTAACCCTAACCCGAACCCTAACCCTAAACCTAACCCGAACCCTAAACCTAACCCTAACCCGAACCCTAACCCTAACCCTAAACCTAACCCTAACCCTAACCCTGACCCGAACCCTAAACCTAATCTAACCCTAACCCTAACCCGAACCCTAACCCTAAACCTAAACCGAACCCTAAACCTAACCCTAACCCGAACCCTAACCCGAACCCGAACCCGAACCCTAACCCTAACCCTGACCCGAACCCTAAACCTAATCTAACCCTAACCCTAACCCGAACCCTAACCCTAATCCTAACCCGAATCCTAACTCTAACCCGAACCCTAACTCGAACCCTAACCCGAACCCTAACCCTAACCCTAACCCTAACCCTAACCCGAACCCTAACCCTAACCCGAAACCTAACGCTAACCCTAAACCTAAACCTAACCCGAACCCTAACCCGAACCCTAACCCGAACCCTAACCCTAAACCTAACCCGAACCCTAACCCTAAACCTAACCCGAACCCTAACCCGAACCCTAACCCGAACCCTAACCCTAATCCGAAACCTAAACCTAACACTAACCTGAAACCTAACCCTAACCTAACCCGAACCCTAACCCTAATCCCTAACCCTAACCCTAAACCTAACCCTAACCCGAACCCTAACCCTAACCCTAAACCTAACCCTAACCCTAACCCTAATCCGAAACCAAATGCTAACCCGAACCCTAACCCTAACCCTAACCCTAACCCTAACCCCTAAACCTCACCCTAACCCTAACTCTAACCCTAAAACCTTACCCTAACCCTAAACCTAACCCTAACCCGAACCCTAACCCTAACCCTAACCCGAAACATAACCCTAACCCTAAACCTATCCCTAACTCGAACCTTAACCCTAACCCTAACCCTAACCCTAACATTAACCCCTTACCCTAAACCAAACCCTAAACCTAACCCGAACCCTAACCCTAATCCTAACCCGAACCCTAACCCTAACCCTAACCCGAACCCTAACTCGAACCCTAACCCGAAACCTAACCCTAACCCTAACCCTAACCAGAACCTTAACCCGAACTCTAACTCGACCCTAACCCTAACCCTTAACCATAACCCTAACCCGAAACCTAACCCTAACCCTATCCCGAACCCTAAACCTAACGCGAAGCCTAACCCTAACCCTAACCCTAAACCGAACCCAACACGAACCCGAACCCTAACCCGAACCCGAACCCTAACCCTAACACTAACTCTAACCCAAACCCTAACCCGAACCCTAACTCGAACCCTAACCCTAACCCGAACCCTAACCCGAACCCGAAACATAACCCTAACCCTAACCCGAACCCGAACCCTAACCCTAACCCTAACCCGAACCCTAACCCTAACCCGAACCCTAACCCTAACCCCGAACCCGAACCCTAAACCTAACCCTAACCCTAACCCGAACCCTAACCCGAACCCTATCCCGAACCCCAAACCTAACCCTAACCCGAACCCGAAACCGAACCCTAACCCTAACCCGAACCCTAACCATAACCCGAACCCTAACCCTAACCCTAAACCTAACCCTAACCCGAACCCTAACCCTAACCTGAACCCGAACCCTAACCCTAACCCGAACCCTAAACCTAACCCTAACCCGAACCCTAACTGTAAAACGAACCCTAAACCTAACCCTAACCCTAACCAGAACCCGAACCCTAACCCTAACCCTAACCGAACCCTAACCCGAACCCTAACCCTAACCCTAACCTGAACACTAACCCCTAACCCTAACCCGAACCCGACCCTAACCCGAACCCTAACCCGAACCCTAACCCTAACACGAACCCGAACCTACCCCTAACCCGAACCCTAACCCTAACCCTAACCCGAAACTTAACCCTAACCCGAACCCGAACCCTAACCCGAACCCTAACCCTAACCCTAACCTGAACACTAACCCCTAACCCTAACCCGAACCCGAACCCTAACCCGAACCCTAACCCCTAACCCTAACCCTAACCCTAACCCGAATCCTAACCGTAACCCTACCTCCTAAACCTAACCCTAACCCTAACCCGAACCCTAACCCTAACCCGAACCCTAACCCTAACCCGAACCCTAACCCGAACCCTAACCCTAACACGAACCCGAACCTACCCCTAACCCGAACCCTAACCCTAACCCGAAACCTAACCCTAACACTAACCCTAACCCGAACCCGAACCCTAACCCTAACCCGAACCCGAACCCTAACCCGAACCCGAACCCTAATCCTAACACTAACCCTAAACTGAACCCGAACCCTAACCCTAACCCTAACACTAACCCTAACCCTAACCCGAACCCTAACCCGAACCCTAACCCTAACCCTAACCCTAACCCGAACCCGAACCCTAACCCTAACCCGAACCATAACCCTAACCCGAACCGTAACCCTAACCCGAACCCGAACCCTAAACCTAACCCTAACCGGAACCCTAACGCTAACCCGAACCCTAACCCTAACCCAAACCCTAACCCTAACCCGAACCCTAACCCGAACCCTAACCCGAAACCTAACCCTAACCCGAACCCTAACCCTAACCCTAACCCGAACCCGAACCCTAACCCGAAACCTAACCCTAACCCTAACCCTAACCCTAACCCGAACCCTAACCCTAACCCTATCCCGAACCCTAACCCGAACCCTAACACGTACCCTAACCCTAACCCTAACCCTAAACCGAACCCTAAACCTAACCCTAACCCTAACCCGAACCCAAACCCTAACCCGAACCCTAACCCTAACCCTAACCCGAACCCTAACCCTGAACCGAACCCGAACCCTAACCCTAAGCCTAACCCGAAACCTAACACTAACCCGAAACCTAACCCTAACCCGAACCCGAACCCTAACCCTAAGCCTAACCCGAACCCTAATCCTAACCCTAACCCGAACCCTAACCCGAAACCTAACCCTAACCCTAACCCGAACCCGAACCCTAACCCGAAACTTAACCCTAACCCTAACCCTAACCCTAACCCGAACCCTAACCCTAACCCGAACCCGAACCCTAACCCTAAGCCTAACCCGAACCCTAACCCTAACCCGAACCCGAAACCTAACCCTAACCCTAACCCTAAACCTAACCCGAACCCTAACCCTAACCCTAACGCTAACCCTAACCCTAACCCGAACCCTAAACCTAACCGTAACTCTAACCCTGAACCTAACCCTCACCCGAACCCTAACCCTAACCCGAACCCTAACCCTAACCCTAACCCGAATCCTAACTGTAACACGAACCCTAACCAGAAACCTAACCCGAACCCTAACCCTAACCCGAACCCTAACGCTAACCCTAACCCTAAACCTAACCCGAACCCTAACCCGAACCCTAACCCTAACCCTAAACCGAACCCTAACCCGAACACTAACCCGAACCCTAACCCTAACCCTAACCCTAAACCTAAACCGAACCCTAACCCTAACCCTAACCGGAACACTAACCCTAACCCGAACCCAAACCCGAACCCTGACCCTTTACCCGAATCCTAACCCTATCCGGAACCCTAACCCGAACCCTAACCCTAACCCTAAACCCTAACCCTAATCCGAACCCTAACCCTAACCTGAACCCAACCCTAACCCTAACCCGAATCCTAACCTAACCCTAACCCGAACCCTAACCCGAACCCTAACCCTAACCCTAACCCTAACCCAAACCCTAACCCTAACCCTAACCCAAACGCGAAACCTAACCCGAACCCGAACCCTAACCCTAACCCGAAACCCGAACCCTAACCCTAACCCGAACCCGAACCCTAACCCTAACCCGAAACCCGAACCCTAACCCTAACCCGAACCCGAACCCGAACCCTAACCCTAACACTGACCCGAGCCCTAAACCTAATCTAACCCTAACCCTAACCCGAACCCTAACCCTAACCCTAACCCGAACCCTAACCCTAACCCGAACCCTAACGCTAACCCTAACCCTAAACCTAACCCGAACCCTAACCCGAACCCTAACCCGAACCCTAACCCTAAACCTAACCCGAAACCTAACCCTAAACCTAACCCGAACCCTAACCCGAACCCTAAACCGAACCCTAACCCTAACCCTAACCCTAACCCTAACCTGAACCCTAACCCTAACCCTAACCCGAACCCTAACCCTAACCCTAACACGAACCCTAACCCGAACCCTAACCCTAACACTAAACCTACCCCTAAACCTAATCCGAAACCTAACGCTAACCCGAACCCTAACCCTAACCCTAACCCTAACCCTAACCCTAACCCGAAACCTAACCCTAACCCTAACCCGAACCCTAACCCTATCCCTAACCCTATACCTAACCCGATCCCTAACCCTAACCCTAACCCTAAACCTAACACGAACCCTAACCCTAACCCGAACCCTAACGCTATCCCTAACCCTAAACCTAACCCGAACCCTAACCCGAACCCTAACTCGAACCCTATCCCGAAACCTAACCCTAACCCTAACCCTAACCAGAACCCTAACCCGAACTCTAACTCGACCCTAAACCTAAACCTTAACCCTAACCCTAACCCGAAACCTAACCCTAACCCTACCCCGAACCCTAACCCTAACCCGAACCCTAACCCTAACCCTAACCCTAAAACGAACCCAACACGGACCCGAACCCTAACCCTAACCATAACTCTAACCCAAACCCTAACCCGAACCCTAACTCGAACCCTAACCCTAACCCGAACCCTAACCCGAACCCGAAAATTAACCCTAACCCTAACCCGAACCCGAACCCTAACCCTAACCCTAACCCGAATCCTAACCCTAACCCGAACCCTAACCCTAACCCTAACCCCGAACCCGAACCCTAAAACTAACCCTAACCCTAACCCGAACCCTAACCAGAACCCTATCCCGAAACCCAACCCTAACCCTAACCCGAACCTGAAACCTAAACCCTAACCCTAACCCGAACCCAAACCCTAACACCTAACACTAACCCGAACCCGAAACCTAAACCTAACCCTAACCCGAACCCGAACCCTAACCCTAACCCGAACCCTAACCCTAACCCTAACCCGAACCCTAATACTAACATTAACCCTAACCCTAACCCTAAACCTAACCCGAACCATAACCCTAACCCCTAACCCGAACCCTAACCCTAACCCGAACCCTAAACCTAACCCGAACCCTAACCCTAACCCTAACCCGAAACCTAACCCTAACCCGAACCCTAACCCTAACCCTAACCCTAACCCTAACCCTAACCCGAACCCTAACCTGAACCCTAAACCAAACCCTAACCCTAACCCTAACCCAAACACTAACCCGAAACCTACCCCTAACCCTAACCCTAACCCAAACCCTAATCCGAACCCTAACCCAAACCCTAACCCGAACCCTAACCCGAGCCCTAACCCGAACCCTAACCCGATCCCAAACCCGAACCCTAACCCTAACCCTAAACCGAACACTAACCCTAACCCTAACCCTAACCCTAACCCGAACCCTAACCCTAACCCGAACACTAAACCTAACCCGAAACCTAACCCTAAACCTAACCCGAACCCGAACCCGAACACTAACCCTATCCCGAAGCCTAAACCTAACCCGAACCCTAACGCTAACCCTAACCCGAACCCTAAACCTAAACCTAACCCGAACCCTAACCCTAACCCGAACCCTAACCCTAACCCTACCCTAACCCGAACCCTAACCCGAACCCGAACCCTAACCCGAACCCGAACCCTAACCCTAACCCTAACCCGAACCCTAACCCTAACCCTAACCCGAACCCTAACCCTAACCCGAACCCTAACCCTAACCCTAACCCGAACCCTAAACCTAACCCGAACCCGAACCCTAACCCTAACCCGAACCCTAACCCTAAACCTAACCCGAATCCTAACCCTAACCCTAACCCGAACCCTAAACCGAACACTAACCCTAATCCTAACCCTAACACCCACCCTAACCCTAACCCTAACCCGAACCCTAACCCTAACCCTAACCCGAACCCTAACCCTAACCCTAACCCTAACCCTAACCCGAACCCTAACCCTAACCCTAACCCGAACCCTAACCATAACCATAAACATAACCCGAACCCTAACCTTAACCCCTAACCATAACCCTAACCCTAACCCTAACCTAACCCCTAAACCTAACCCTAACCCTAACCCTAACCCGAACCCTAACCCTAACCCGAACCCTAACCCTAACCCTAACCCGAACCATAATACTAACATTAACCCTAACCCTAACCCTAAACCTAACCCGAACCATAACCCTAACCCCTAACCCGAACCCTAACCCTAACCCGAACCCTAACCCTAACCCGAACCCTAAACCTAACCCTAACCCGAAACCTAACCCTAACCCGAACCCTAACCCTAACCCTAACCCTAACCCTAACCCGAACCCGAACCCTAACCTGAACCCTAAACCAAACCCTAACCCTAACCCTAACCCAAACACTAACCCGAACCCTACCCCTAACCCTAACCCTAAACCAAACCCTAATCCGAACCCTAACCCAAACCCGAACCCGAACCCTAACCCTAACCCTAACCCGAACCCGAACCCGAACCCTAACCCGAACCCTAACCCGAACCCTAACCCGAACCGTAAACCGAACCCTAAACCTAAACCTATTCCAAAACCTAACCCGAACCCTAAGCCTAACACGAACCCGAACACTAAACCTAACCCCAACCCTAACCCGAACCCTAAACCGAGCCCTAACCCGAACCCTAACCCGATCCCAAACCCGAACCCTAACCCTAACCCTAAACCGAACACTAACCCTAACCCTAACCCTAACCCTAACCCGAACCCTAACCCTAACCCGAACACTAAACCTAACCCGAAACCTAACCCTAAACCTAACCCGAACCCGAACCCGAACCCTAACCCTAACCCTAACCCGAAGCCTAAACCTAACCCGAACCCTAACGCTAACCCTAACCCGAACCCTAAACCTAACCCTAACCCGAACCCTAACCCTAACCCGAACCCTAACCCTAACCCTACCCTAACCCGAACCCTAACCCGAACCCGAACCCTAACCCGAACCCGAACCCTAACCCTAACCCTAACCCGAACCCTAACCCTAACCCTAACCCGAACCCTAACCCTAACCCGAACCCTAACCCTAACCCTAACCCGAACCCTAAACCTAACCCGAACCCGAACCCTAACCCTAACCCGAACCCTAACCCTAAACCTAACCCGAATCCTAACCCTAACCCTAACCCGAACCCTAAACCGAACACTAACCCTAATCCTAACCCTAACACCCACCCTAACCCTAACCCTAACCCGAACCCTAACCCTAACCCTAACCCGAACCCTAACCCTAACCCTAACCCTAACCCTAACCCGAACCCTAACCCTAACCCTAACCCGAACCCTAACCATAACCATAAACATAACCCGAACCCTAACCCTAACCCCTAACCCTAACCCTAACCCTAACCCTAACCTAACCCCTAAACCTAACCCTAACCCTAACCCTAACCCGAACCCTAACCCTAACCCGAACCCTAACCCTAACCCGAAACCTAACCCTAAACCTAATCCGAACCCGAACCCGAACCCTAACCCTAACCCTAACCCGAAGCCTAAACCTAACCCGAACCCTAACCCTAACCCTAACCCTAAACCTAAACCGAACCCTAACCCTAACCCTAACCGGAACACTAACCCTAACCCGAACCCAAACCCGAACCCTGACCCTTTACCCGAATCCTAACCCTATCCGGAACCCTAACCCGAACCCTAACCCTAACCCTAAACCCTAACCCTAATCCGAACCCTAACCCTAACCTGAACCCAACCCTAACCCTAACCCGAATCCTAACCTAACCCTAACCCGAACCCTAACCCGAACCCTAACCCTAACCCTAACCCTAACCCAAACCCTAACCCTAACCCTAACCCAAACGCGAAACCTAACCCGAACCCGAACCCTAACCCTAACCCGAAACCCGAACCCTAACCCTAACCCGAACCCGAACCCTAACCCTAACCCGAAACCCGAACCCTAACCCTAACCCGAACCCGAACCCGAACCCTAACCCTAACACTGACCCGAGCCCTAAACCTAATCTAACCCTAACCCTAACCCGAACCCTAACCCTAACCCTAACCCGAACCCTAACCCTAACCCGAACCCTAACGCTAACCCTAACCCTAAACCTAACCCGAACCCTAACCCGAACCCTAACCCGAACCCTAACCCTAAACCTAACCCGAAACCTAACCCTAAACCTAACCCGAACCCTAACCCGAACCCTAAACCGAACCCTAACCCTAACCCTAACCCTAACCCTAACCTGAACCCTAACCCTAACCCTAACCCGAACCCTAACCCTAACCCTAACACGAACCCTAACCCGAACCCTAACCCTAACACTAAACCTACCCCTAAACCTAATCCGAAACCTAACGCTAACCCGAACCCTAACCCTAACCCTAACCCTAACCCTAACCCTAACCCGAAACCTAACCCTAACCCTAACCCGAACCCTAACCCTATCCCTAACCCTATACCTAACCCGATCCCTAACCCTAACCCTAACCCTAAACCTAACACGAACCCTAACCCTAACCCGAACCCTAACGCTATCCCTAACCCTAAACCTAACCCGAACCCTAACCCGAACCCTAACTCGAACCCTATCCCGAAACCTAACCCTAACCCTAACCCTAACCAGAACCCTAACCCGAACTCTAACTCGACCCTAAACCTAAACCTTAACCCTAACCCTAACCCGAAACCTAACCCTAACCCTACCCCGAACCCTAACCCTAACCCGAACCCTAACCCTAACCCTAACCCTAAAACGAACCCAACACGAACCCGAACCCTAACCCTAACCATAACTCTAACCCAAACCCTAACCCGAACCCTAACTCGAACCCTAACCCTAACCCGAACCCTAACCCGAACCGGAAAATTAACCCTAACCCTAACCCGAACCCGAACCCTAACCCTAACCCTAACCCGAATCCTAACCCTAACCCGAACCCTAACCCTAACCCTAACCCCGAACCCGAACCCTAAAACTAACCCTAACCCTAACCCGAACCCTAACCAGAACCCTATCCCGAAACCCAACCCTAACCCTAACCCGAACCTGAAACCTAAACCCTAACCCTAACCCGAACCCAAACCCTAACACCTAACACTAACCCGAACCCGAACCCTAAACCTAACCCTAACCCGAACCCTAACCCTAACCCGAACCCTAACCCTAAACCTAACCCGAATCCTAACCCTAACCCTAACCCGAACCCTAAACCGAACACTAACCCTAATCCTAACCCTAACACCCACCCTAACCCTAACCCTAACCCGAACCCTAACCCTAACCCTAACCCGAACCCTAACCCTAACCCTAACCCTAACCCTAACCCGAACCCTAACCCTAACCCTAACCCGAACCCTAACCATAACCATAAACATAACCCGAACCCTAACCCTAACCCCTAACCCTAACCCTAACCCTAACCCTAACCTAACCCCTAAACCTAACCCTAACCCTAACCCTAACCCGAACCCTAACCCTAACCCGAACCCTAACCCTAACCCTAACCCGAACCCTAATACTAACATTAACCCTAACCCTAACCCTAAACCTAACCCGAACCATAACCCTAACCCCTAACCCGAACCCTAACCCTAACCCGAACCCTAAACCTAACCCGAACCCTAACCCTAACCCTAACCCGAAACCTAACCCTAACCCGAAACATAACCCTAACCCTAACCCTAACCCGAACCCTAACCCGAACCCTAACCTGAACCCTAAACCAAACCCTAACCCTAACCCTAACCCAAACACTAACCCGAACCCTACCCCTAACCCTAACCCTAACCCAAACCCTAATCCGAACCCTAACCCAAACCCGAACCCGAACCCTAACCCTAACCCTAACCCGAACCCGAACCCGAACCCTAACCCGAACCCTAACCCGAACCCTAACCCGAACCGTAAACCGAACCCTAAACCTAAACCTATTCCAAAACCTAACCCGAACCCTAAGCCTAACACGAACCCGAACACTAAACCTAACCCCAACCCTAACCCGAACCCTAACCCGAGCCCTAACCCGAACCCTAACCCGATCCCAAACCCGAACCCTAACCCTAACCCTAAACCGAACACTAACCCTAACCCTAACCCTAACCCTAACCCGAAACCTAACCCTAACCCGAACACTAAACCTAACCCGAAACCTAACCCTAAACCTAACCCGAACCCGAACCCGAACCCTAACCCTAACCCTAACCCGAAGCCTAAACCTAACCCGAACCCTAACGCTAACCCTAACCCGAACCCTAAACCTAACCCTAACCCGAACCCTAACCCTAACCCGAACCCTAACCCTAACCCTACCCTAACCCGAACCCTAACCCGAACCCGAACCCTAACCCGAACCCGAACCCTAACCCTAACCCTAACCCGAACCCTAACCCTAACCCGAAGCCTAACCCTAACCCTATCCCGAACCCTAACCCTAACCCGAAGCCTAACCCTAACCCTACCCTAACCCGAACCCTAACCCTAACCAGAACCTTAACCCGAACTCTAACTCGACCCTAACCCTAACCCTTAACCCTAACCCTAACCCGAAACCTAACCCTAACCCTATCCCGAACCCTAACCCTAACCCGAAGCCTAACCCTAACCCTAACCCTAAACCGAACCCAACACGAACCCGAACCCTAACCCGAACCCGAACCCTAACCCTAACCCTAACTCTAACCCAAACCCTAACCCGAACCCTAACTCGAACCCTAACCCTAACCCGACCCCTAACCCGAACCCGAAACATAACCCTAACCCTAACCCGAACCCAAACCCTAACCCTAACCCTAACCCGAACCCTAACCCTAACCCGAACCCTAACCCTAACCCCGAACCCGAACCCTAAACCTAACCCTAACCTTAACCCGAACCCTAACCCGAACCCTATCCCGAAACCCAAACCTAACCCTAACCCGAACCCGAAACCGAACCCTAACCCTAACCCGAACCCTAACCCTAACCCGAACCCTAACCCTAACCCTAACCCTAACCCTAACCCGAACCCTAACCCTAACCTGAACCCGAACCCTAACCCTAACCCGAACCCTAAACCTAACCCTAACCCGAACCCTAACTGTATACCGAACCCTAAACCTAACCCTAACCCTAACCCGAACCCGAACCCTAACCCTAACCCTAACCGAACCCTAACCCGAACCCTAACCCTAACCCTAACCTGAACACTAACCCCTAACCCTAACCCGAACCCGACCCTAACCCGAACCCTAACCCTAACCCAAACCCTAACCCGAAACCTAAACCTAACCCGAACCCTAACCCTAAACCTAACCCGAACCCTAACCCGAACCCTAACCCTAACTTTAAATCGAACCCTAACCCTAACCGGAACCCTAACCCTAACCCTAACCCAAAACCTAAACCTAACCCTAATCCGAACCCTAACCGTAACCCGAACACTAACCTTAACCCTAACCCTAACCCGAACCTTAACCCTAACCCTAACCCGAACCCTAACCCGAAACCTAACCCTAACCCTAACCTGAACACTAACCCCTAACCCTAACCCGAACCCGAACCCTAACCCGAACCCTAACCCCTAACCCTAACCCTAACCCTAACCCGAATCCTAACCGTAACCCTACCTCCTAAACCTAACCCTAACCCTAACCCGAACCCTAACCCTAACCCGAACCCTAACCCTAACCCGAACCCTAACCCGAACCCTAACCCTAACACGAACCCGAACCTACCCCTAACCCGAACCCTAACCCTAACCCGAAACCTAACCCTAACACTAACCCTAACCCGAACCCGAACCCTAACCCTAACCCGAACCCGAACCCTAACCCGAACCCGAACCCTAATCCTAACACTAACCCTAAACTGAACCCGAACCCTAACCCTAACCCTAACACTAACCCTAACCCTAACCCGAACCCTAACCCGAAACCTAACCCTAACCCTAACCCTAACCCTAACCGGAACCCTAACCCTAACCCGAACCCTAACCCTAACCCAAACCCTAACCCTAACACGAACCCTAACCCGAACCCTAACCCGAAACCTAACCCTAACCCGAACCCTAACCCTAACCCTAACCCGAACCCGAACCCTAACCCGAAACCTAACCCTAAACCTAACCCTAACCCTAACCCGAACCCTAACCCTAACCCGAACCCTAACCCGAACCCTAACACCTACCCTAACCCTAACCCTAACCCTAAACCGAACCCTAAACCTAACCCTAACCCTAACCCGAACCCAAACCCTAACCCGAACCCTAACCCTAACCCTAACCCGAACCCTAACCCTAAACCGAACCCGAACCCTAACCCTAAGCCTAACCCGAAACCTAACACTAACCCGAACCCTAAACCTAACCCGAACCCGAACCCTAACCCTAAGCCTAACCCGAACCCTAACCCTAACCCTAACCCGAACCCTAACCCGAACCCTAACCCTAACCCTAACCCGAACCCGAACTCTAACCCGAAACTTAACCCTAACCCTAACCCTAACCCTAACCCGAACCCTAACCCTAACCCGAACCCGAACCCTAACCCTAAGCCTAACCCGAACCCTAACCCTAACCCGAACCCGAAACCTAACCCTAACCCTAAACCTAAACCTAACCCGAACCCTAACCCGAACCCTAACCCTAACCCTAAACCGAACCCTAACCCGAACACTAACCCGAACCCTAACCCTAACCCTAACCCTAAACCTAAACCGAACCCTAACCCTAACCCTAACCGGAACACTAACCCTAACCCGAACCCGAACCCGAACCCTAACCCTTTACCCGAATCCTAACCCTATCCGGAACCCTAACCCGAACCCTAACCCTAACCCTAAACCCTAACCCTAATCCGAACCCTAACCCTAACCTGAACCCAACCCTAACCCTAACCCGAATCCTAACCTAACCCTAACCCGAACCCTAACCGGAACCCTAACCCTAACCCTAACCCTAACCCAAACCCTAACCCTAACCCTAACCCAAACGCGAAACCTAACCCGAACCCGAACCCTAACCCTCACCCGAAACCCGAACCCTAACCCTAACCCGAACCCGAACCCGAACCCTAACCCTAACACTGACCCGAGCCCAAAACCTAATCTAACCCTAACCCTAACCCGAACCCTAACCCTAACCCTAACCCGAACCCTAACCCTAACCCGAACCCTAACGCTAACCCTAACCCTAAACCTAACCCGAACCCTAACCCGAACCCTAACACGAACCCTAACCCTAAACCTAACCCGAAACCTAACCCTAAAATTAACCGGAACCCTAACACGAACCCTAAACCGAACCCTAACCCTAACCCTAACCCTAACCCTAACCTGAACCCTAACCCTAATCCTAACCCGAACCCTAACCCTAACCCTAACACGAACCCTAACCCGAACCCTAACCCTAACACTAAACCTACCCCTAAACCTAATCCGAAACCTAACGCTAACCCGAACCCTAACCCTAACCCTAACCCTAACCCTAACACCTAACCCTAACCCTAACCCTAACTCTAACCTTAAAACCTTACCCTAACCCTAAACCTAACCCTAACCCTAACCCGAAACCTAACCCTAACCCTAACCCGAACCCTAACCCTATCCCTAACCCTATACCTAACCCGATCCCTAACCCTAACCCTAACCCTAAACCTAACACGAACCCTAACCCTAACCCGAACCCTAACGCTAACCCTAACCCTAAACCTAACCCGAACCCTAACCCGAACCCTAACTCGAACCCTATCCCGAAACCTAACCCTAACCCTAACCCTAACCAGAACCCTAACCCGAACTCTAACTCGACCCTAAACCTAAACCTTAACCCTAACCCTAACCCGAAACCTAACCCTAACCCTACCCCGAACCCTAACCCTAACCCGAACCCTAACCCTAACCCTAACCCTAAACCGAACCCAACACGAACCCGAACCCTAACCCGAACCCGAACCCTAACCCTAACACCTAACACTAACCCGAACACGAAACCTAAACCTAACCCTAACCCTAACCCGAACCCTAACCCTAACCCGAACCCTAACCCTAACCCGAACCCTAATCCTAACATTAACCCTAACCCTAACCCTAAACCTAACCCGAACCATAACCCTAACCCCTAACCCGAACCCTAACCCTAACCCGAACCCTAAACCTAACCCGAACCCTAACCCTAACCCTAACCCGAAACCTAACCCTAACCCGAACCCTAACCCTAACCCTAACCCTAACCCTAACCCGAACCCTAACCTGAACCCTAAACCAAACCCTAACCCTAACCCTAACCCAAACACTAACCCGAACCCTACCCCTAACCCTAACCCTAACCCAAACCCTAATCCGAACCCTAACCCAAACCCTAACCCGAACCCTAACCCTAACCCTAACCCGAACCCGAATCCGAACCCTAACCCGAACCCTAACCCGAACCCTAACCCGAACCGTAAACCGAACCCTAAACCTAAACCTATTCCAAAACCTAACCCGAACCCTAAGCCTAACACGAACCCGAACACTAAACCTAACCCCAACCCTAACCCTAACCCTAACCCGAACACTAACCCGAACCCTAACCCGATCCCAAACCCGAACCCTAACCCTAACCCTAAACCGAACGCTAACCCTAACCCTAACCCTAACCCTAACCCGAACCCTAACCCTAACCCGAACACTAACCCTAACCCGAAACCTAACCCTAAACCTAACCCGAACCCGAACCCGAACCCTAACCCTAACCCTAACCCGAAGCCTAAACCTAACCCGAACCCTAACCCTAACCCTAACCCGAACCCTAAACCTAACCCTAACCCGAACCCTAACCCTAACCCGAACCCTAACCCTAACCCGAACCCGAACCCGAACCCTAACCCTAACCCGAACCCTAACCCTACCCTAACCCGAACCCTAACCCGAACCCGAACCCTAACCCGAACCCGAACCCTAACCCTAACCCTAACCCGAACCCTAACACTAACCCGAACCCGAACCCAAACCCTAACCCTTTACCCGAATCCTAACCCTATCCGGAACCCTAACCTGAACCCTAACCCTAACCCTAAACGCTAACCCTAATCCGAACCCTAACCCTAACCCGAACCTAACCCTAAACCTAACCCGAATCCTAACCCTAACCCTAAACCGAACCCTAACCCGAACCCTAACACGAACCCTAACCCTAACCCTAACCCTAACCCAAACCCTAACCCTAACCCTAACCCGAACGCGAACCCTAACCCGACCCCGAACCATAACCCTAACCCGAAACCCGAACCCTAAACCTAACCCGAACCCGAACCCGAACCCTAACCCTAAACCTGACCCGAACCCTAAACCTAATATAACCCTAACCCTAACCCGAACCCTAACCCTAACCCTAACCCGAATCCTAACTCTAACCCGAACACTAACTCGAACCCTAACCTGAAACCTAAACCTAACCCTAACCCTAACCCTATAACCTAACCCTAACCTTAACCCGAACCCGAACCCTAACACTAACCCTAACCCCTAACCCTAACCCGAACCCTAACCCTAACATTAACCCTAACCCTAACCCGAACCCGAACCCTAACCTGAAACCTACCCCTAACCCTAATCCGAACCCTAACCCTAACATTAACCCTAAACCTAACCCGAACACGAACCCTAACCCTAACCCGAACCCTAATCCTAACCAGAAACGTAACCCTAACCCGAAACCTAACCCTAACCCTAACCCGAACCAGAACCCGAACCCTAACCCTAACCCTAACCCGAACCCTAACCCTAACATGAACCCGAACCCTAACCCTAACACGAAACCTAACCAGAACCCTAACCCGAACCCTAACCCTAACACTAACCCGAACACTAACCCTAACACGAACCCTAACCCTAACCCGAATCCGAACCCTAACCCTAACCCTAAACCTAACCGGCACCCTAACCCTAACCCGAACCCGAACCCTAACCCTAACCCTAACCCTAAACCTAACCCTAACCCGAACCCTAACCCTAACCCGAACACGAAACCTAACACTAACCCTAACCCTAACCCTAACCCCAACCCTAACCCTAACACTAACCCTAACCCTAACCCGAACCCTAACCCTAACCCTAAACCTAACCCTAACCCAAACCCGAACCCTAACCCTAACCCCTAACCCGAACCCTAACCCTTACCCGAAACCTAACCCTAACCCGAACCCTAACCCTAACCCGAACCCTAACCCTAACCATAAACCTAACCCAAACACTAACCCCTAACCCTAACCCTAACCCTAACCCCAAACCTAACCCTAACACTAACCCTAACCCTAACCCGAACACTAACCCTAAGACTAACCCTAACCCTAACCCTAACCCGAACCCGAACCCTAACCATAACCCCTAACCCGAACCCTAACCCTAACCCAAACCCTAACCCTAACCCTAACCCGAACCCTAACCCTAACCCTAACCCTAACCCGAACCCGAAACCTAACCCCAACCCTAACCCTAAACCTAACACGAACCGCAACCCTAACCCTAACCCGAACCCGAACCCTAACCCTAACCCTAAGCCAAACCCTAACCCTAACCCTAACCCTAACCCGAAACCTAACCCTAACCCTAACCCTAACCCGAACCCTAACCCTAACCCTAACCCTAACCCGAACCCTAAACCTAACCCTAACCCTAACCCTAACCCAAACCCGAACCCTAACCCGAACCCTACCCCTAACCCTAATCCGAACCCTAACACTAACCCTAACCCTAACCCTAAACCTAACCCGCACCCGAACCCTAACCCTAACCCGAACCGTAACCCTAACCCGAAACCTAACCCTAACCCGAACCCTAACCCTAACCCTAACCCTAACACTAACCCCTAACCCTAAACCGAACCCTAAACCTAACTCGAACCCTAACCCTAACCCGAACCCTAACCCTAACACTAAGCCTAACACGAACCCTAAACCTAAACCTAACCCTAACCCTAACCCTAACCCGAACCCTAACCCGAACCCTAACCCGAACCCTAACCCTAACAAGAATCCTAACACTAACCCGAACCCTAACCCGAAACCGAACCCTAACCCTAAACTTAACCCGAACCCTAACCCGAACCCTAACCCTAAACCTAACCCGAACCCTAACCCGAACCCTAACCCTAACCCTAACCCGAACACTAACACTAACCCTAACCCGAACCCTAACCCGGACACTAACCCTAACCCTAACCCTAACCCGAACACTAATCCTAACCCTAACCCGAACCCGAACCCTAACCCGAACCCTAACCCTAACCCTTATCTGAACCCTAACCCTAACCCTAACCCTAACCCTAACCCGAACTCTAACCCTAACCCTAACCCGAACCCTAAC
>JAVLSZ010000004.1:95175000-95180000 GCA_032313775.1 Urocyon cinereoargenteus
GAACCCTAACCCGAACCCTAACCCTATCCCTAACCTGAACACTAACCACTAAACCTAACCCGAACCCGAACCCTAACCCAAACCCTAACCCTAACCCTAACCCGAACCCTAACCCTAAACATAATCCTAAACCTAACCCGAACCCTAACCCTAACCCGAACTCTAACCCTAAACCTAAACCTCAACGAACCCTAACCCAAAACAGAACCCTAACCCGAACCCTAATCCTAACCATAACCCTAACCCTACCCCGAACCCTAACCCTAACCCGAACCCGAACCCTAACCCTAACCCGAACCCTAACCCGAAACCTAACCCGAACCCTAAACCTAAACCTAACCCGAACCCTAACCCGAACCCTAACCCTAACCCTAACCCGAACCCTAACCCTAACCCTAACCAGAACCCTAACCCGAACCCTAACCCTAACCCTAACACTAACCCGAACACTAAACCTAACCCTAACCCGAACCTGAACCCTAACCCGAACCCTAACACTAACCCTTATCCGAACCCTAACCCTAACCCTAAACCTAACCCTAACCTTAACCCGAACTCTAACCCTAACCCTAACCCGAACCCTAAACCTAACCCGAACCCTAACCCGAACCCTAAACCTAACCCTAACCCGAACCCTAACCCTAACCTAACCCTAACCCGAACCCTAACCCTAAACCTAACCCTAACCCGAACCTTAACCTGAACCCTAACCCTAACCCGAAACATAACCCTAACCCTAACCCTAACCCTAATCCGAACCCTAACCCTAAACCTAACTGAACCCTAATCCGAAACCTAACCCTAACCCTAACTCTAACCCTAACAATAACACTAACCCATAAGCCTAACCCGAAACCTAACCCTAACCCTAACCCGAACCCGAACCCTAACCCCTAACCCTAACCCGAAACCGAACCCAAAACCTAACCCTAACCCTAACCCTAACCCTAACCCGAACCCTAACCCTAACCCGAACCCTAAACCTAAACCTAACCCGAACCCTAACCCTAACATGAACCCTAACCCTAACCCTAACCGTAACCCTAAACCTAACCCGAACCCTAACCCTAATCCCTAACCCGAACCCTAACCCTAACCCGAACCCTAACCCTAACCCGAACCCTAACCCTAACCCTAAAACTAACCCGAACGCTAACCCTAACCCGAACCCTAACCCTAACCCTAAACCTAACCCGAACCCTAACCCGAACCCTAACCCGAACCCTAACCCTAACCCTAACCCAAACCCTAACCCGAACCCTACCCCTAACCCTAACCCTAACCCAAACCCTAACCCGAACCCTAACCCTAACCCTAACCCGAACCCGAACACTAACCCTAACCCTAACCCTAACCCGAACCCGAACCCGAACCCTAACCCGAACCCTAACCCGAACCCTAACCCGAACCCTAACCCTAACCCTATTCCGAAACCTAACCCGAACCCTAACCCTAACGCGAACCCGAACACTAACCTAACCCTAACCCGAAACCGAACCCAAAACCTAACCCTAACCCTACCCTAACTCTAACCCGAACCCTAAACCTAACCCTAACCCGAACCCTAACCCTAACATGAACCCTAACCCTAACCCTAAGCGTAACCCTAACCCTAACCCGAACCCTAACCCTAACCACTAACCCGAACCCTAACCCTAACCCGAACCCTAACACTAACCCGAACCCTAAACCTAACCCTAACCCGAATGCTAACCCTAACCCGAACCCGAACACTAACCCTAACCCTAACCCTAACCCGAACACGAACCCGAACCCTAACCCGAACCCTAACCCGAACCCTAAACCGAACCCTAACCCTAAACCTAACCCGAACCCTAACCCTAAGCCTAACATGAACGCTAACCCTAACCCGAACCCTAACCCTAACCCTAACCCGAACCCTAAACCTAACCCTAACCCGACCCCTAAACCGAACCCTAACACATACCCTAACCCTAACCCTAACCCTAACCCGAACCCGAACCCTAACCCGAACCCTACCCCTAACCCTAATCCGAACCCTAACCCTAACACATAACCCTATCCCGAACCCTAACCCTAACCCTAACCCTAACCCTAACCTTAACCCGAACCCTAACCCGAACACTAACCCGAACCCGAACCCTAACCCTAACCCTAACCCTAACCCGAACCCTAACCCTAACCCGAACCCTAACACTAAACCGAACCTAACCCGAACCCGAACCCTAACCGTAACACCAACCCTAAACCGAAACCGAAACTTAACCCTAACCCTAACCCTAACACTAACCCTAACCCTAACCCTAACCCTAACCCGAACCCTAACACTAACCCGAACCCTAACACTAACCCGAACCCGAACCCTAACCCTAACCTTAAACGGAACCCTAACCCTAACCCGAAACCTAACCCTAACCCAAACCCTAACCCTAACCCGAACCCTAACCCAAACCCTAACCCGAACCCTAAACCTAACCCGAACCCTAACCCTAACCCTAACCCGAACCCGAACCCTAACCCGAACCCTAAACATAAACCTAACCCTAACACGAACCCTAACCCTAACACTAACCCTAACACGAAGCTTAACCCTAACCCTACCCCGAACCTTAACCCTAACCCTAACCCTAACCCTAAACCTAACCCTAACCCGAACCCTAACCCTAACCCTAACCCTAACCCAAAACCTAAACCTAACCCTAACCCTAACCCGAACCCTAAACTGAACCCTAAATCTAACCCTAACCCGAACCCTAACCCTAGCCCTAAACCTAACCCTAACCCGAACACTAACCCTAACCCTAACCCTAACCCGAACCCTGACCCTAACCCTAACCCTAACCCTAACCCTAACCCGAAACTGAACCCTAACCCTAACCGTAACCCGAACCCGAAACCTAACTCTAACCCGAACCCTAACCCTAACACTAACCCTAACCCTAACCCGAACCCTAACCCTAACCCGAACACTAACCCAAACTCTAACCCTAACCCGAACCCGAACCCTAACCCTAACCCGAACCCTAACCCTAACCCGAACCCTAACACTAACACTAACCCTAACCCGAACCAAAACCCTAACCCTAACCCTAACCCGAACCCTAAACCTAACCTTAACCGGAACCCTAAACCTAACCCAACCCCGAACAAGAACTCTAACCCCTTACCCGAATCCTAACCCTAATCCGAACCCTAACCCGAACCCTAACCCTAACCCTTATCCGAACCCTAACCCTAACCCTAAACCTAACCCTAACCCTAACCCGAACTCTAACCCTAACCCTAACCCGAACCCTAACCCTAACCCTAACCCTAACCCGAACCTTAACCTGAACCCTAACCCTAACCCGAAACATAACCCTAACCCTAACCCTAACCCTAACCCGAACCCGAACCCTAACCCTAACCCTAACTGAACCCTAATCCGAACCCTAACCCTAACCCTAACCCTAACCCTAACAATAACACTAACCCCTAAGCCTAAACCGAAACCTAACCCTAACCCTAACACGAACCCGGACCCTAACACCTAACCCTAACCCGAACCCGAACCCTAAACCTAACCCTAATTCTAACCCTAACCCTAACCCGAAACCGAACCCTAACCCTAACCCGAACACTAAAACTAACCCTAACCCGAACCCTAACCCTAACATGAACCCTCAACCTAACCCTAAACCTAACCCTAACCCTAACCCGAACCCTAACCCTAACCCCTAACCCGAACCCTAAACCTAACCCGAACCCTAACCCTAACCCGAACCATAACCCTAACCCTAACCCTAACCCGAACCCTAAACGTAACCCTAACTCTAACCCGAACCCTAAGCCTAACACTAACCCTAACCCTAACCCGAACCCTAACCCTAACCCGAACACTAACCCAAACTCTAACCCTAAACCGAACCCGAACCCTAACCCTAACCCGAACCCTAACCCTAACCCGAACCCTAACACTAACACTAACCCTAACCCGAACCCAAACCCTAACCCTAACCCTAACCCGAACCCTAACCCTAACCTTAACCGGAACACTAACCCTAACCCTACCCCGAACCCGAACTCTAACCCCTTACCCGAATCCTAACCCTAAACAGAACCCTAACCCGAACCCTAACCCTAACCCTTATTCGAACCCTAACCCTAACCCTAAACCTAACCCTAACCCTAACCCGAACTCTAACCCTAAACCTAAACCGAACCCTAACCCTAACCCTAACCCTAACCCGAACCCTAACCCTAACCCGAACCCTAACCCTAACACGAACCCTAACCCTAACCCTAACCCTAACCTGAACGCTAACCCTAACCCGAACCCTAACCCTAAACCTAACCCGAACCCTAACCCGAACCCTAACCCGAACCCTAACCCTAACCCTAACCCAAACCCTAACCCGAACCCTACCCCTAATCCTAACCCTAACCCAAACCCTAACCCGAACCCTAACCCTAACCCTAACCCGAACCCGAACACTAACCCTAACCCTAACCCTAACCCGAACCCGAACCCGAACCATAACCCGAACCCTTACCCGAACCCTAAACCGAACCCTAACCCTAACCCTATTCCGAAACCTAACCCGAACCCTAACCCTAACACGAACCCGAACACTAACCCTAACCCTAACCCTAATCCGAACCCTAACCCTAAACCTAACCCTAATCCCAACACTAACCCGAACCCTAACCCCAACCCTAACCCGAACCATAACCCTAAACCGAACCCTATCCCGAACCCTAACCCGATCCCTAACCCGAACCCTAACCCTAACCCTAACCCGAACACTAACCCTAACCCTAACCCGAACCCTAATCCGAACCCTAACACTAACCCTATCCCGAACCCTAACCCTAACCCGAACCCGAACCCTAACCCTAACCCTAACCCTTAACCCTAAACCTAACCCTAACCCGAACCCTCACCCTAACCCTAAACCTAACCCTAACGCGAACCCGAAACCTAACCCGAACCTTACCCCTAACCCTAATCGGAACCCTAACCCTAACCCTAAACCTAA
>JAVLSZ010000004.1:95182500-95190000 GCA_032313775.1 Urocyon cinereoargenteus
ACCCTAACCCTAACCCGAACCCTAACTCTAACCCTAACCCTAACCCGAACCCTAACTCAAACCCTAACACTAACCCGAACGCTAACCCTAACCCGAACCCTAACCCTAACCCTAACTCGAACCCTAACCCGAACCCTAACCCGAACCCTAACCCTAACCCTAACCCAAACCCTAACCCGAACCCTACCCCTAACCCTAACCCTAACCCAAACCCTAACCCGAACCCTAAACTTAACCCTAACCCGAACCCGAACACTAACCCTAACCCTAACCCTAACCCGAACCCGAACCCGAACCATAACCCGAACCCTTACCCGAACCCTAAACCGAACCCTAACCCTAACCCTATTCCGAAACCTAACCCGAACCCTAACCCTAACCCGAACCCGAACACTAAACCTAACCCTAACCCTAATCCGAACCCTAACCCTAAACCTAACCCTAACCCCAACACTAACCCGAACCCTAACCCGAACCCTAACCCGAACCATAACCTAAACCGAACCCTTTCCCGAACCCTAACCCGATCCCTAACCCGAACCCTAACCCTAACCCTAACCCGAACACTAACCCTAACCCTAACCCGAACCCTAACCTGAACCCTAACACTAACCCTATCCCGAACCCTAACCCTAACCATAACCCTAACCCGAACCCTAACCCTAACCCCTAACCCTAACCCTAACCCTAACCCGAACACGAACCCTAACCCTAACCCTAACCCTAACCCTTAACCCTAACCCGAACCCTAACCCGAACCCTCACCCTAACCCTAAACCTAACCCTAACCCGAACCCGAAACCTAACCCGAACCTTACCCCTAACCCTAATCGGAACCCTAACCCTAACCCGAAACCTAACCCTAACCCTAACCAGAACCCGAACCCGAACCCTAACCCTAATCCTAACCCGAAGTCTAACCCTAACCCGAACCCAAACCCTAACACTAACCCGAACCCTAATCCTAACCCTAACCCGAACCCTAAATCTAACCCGAACCCTAACCCTAACCTGAACCCGAACCCGAACTCTGACCCTACCCGAACCCTAAACCTAACCCTAAACCGAACCCTAACCCCAACCCGAACCCTAAACCGAACCCGAACCCTAACCCTAACCCTAAACCGAACCCTAACCCTAACACGAAACCCTAACCCTAACACTAACCCGAACCCTAAACCTAACCCTAACCCGAACCCTAACCCTAACCCGAACCCTACACCTAATCCTAACCCGAATCCTAACCCTAACCCTAACCCGAACCCTAACCCGAACACTAACCCTAATCCTAATCCTAACCCAAACCCAAACCCTAACCCTAACCCGAACCCTAACACTAACCCTAACCCGAACCCTAACCCTAACCCTAACCCTAACCCTAACCCTAAACCGAACCCTAACCCTAAACCTAACCCGAACCCTAACCCTTAGCCTAACATGAACTCTAACCCTAACCCGAACCCTAACCCTAACCCTAACCCGAACCCGAACCCTAACCCTAACCCTAACCCGACCCCTAACCCGAACCCTAACACATACCCTAACCCTAACCTTAACCCTAACCCTAACCAGAACCCTAACCCTAACCCTAACTCTAACCGAACCCTAACCGTAACCCGAACCCTACCCTAAACCTAACCCGAACACTAACCCTAACCCGAACCCGAAACCTAACACATACCCTAACCCTAACCTTAACCCTAACCCTAACCCGAACCCTAACCCTAACCCTAAACCGAACCCTAAACCTAAACCTAACCCGAACCCTAACCCTAAGCCTAACATGAACTCTAACCCTATCCCGAACCCTAACCCTAACCCTAACCCTAACCCGAACACTAACCCTAAACCTAACCCGACCCCTAACCTGAACCCTAACACATACCCTAACCCTAACCCGAACCCGAACCCTAACCCGAACCCTACCCCTAACCCTAATCCGAACCCTAACCCTAACCCTAACCCTATCCCGAACCCTAACCCTAACCCTAACCCTAACCCTAGCCCGAACCCTAACCCGAACACTAACCCGAACCCGAACCCTAACCCTAACACTAACCCTAACCCTAACCTTAACCCTAACCCTAACCCTAACCCGAACCCTAACACTAAACCGAATCCTAACCCGAACCCGAACCCTAACCGTAACACTAACCCTAAACCGAACCCGAACCCTCACCCTAACCCTAACCCTAACACTAACCCTAACCCTAACCAGAACCCTAAACCGAACCCGAACCCTAACCCTAACCCTAACCCTAACCCTAACCCTAACCCTAACCCGAACCCTAACCCTAACCCGAACCCTAACACTAACCCGAACCCGAACCCTAACCCGAACCCGAACACTAACCCTAACCTTAACCGGAACCCTAACCCTCACCCGAACCCTAACCGTAACCCAAACCCTAACCCTAACCCGAACCCTAACCCGAACCCTAAACCTAACCCGAACCCTAAACCTAACCCTAACCCGAACCCGAACCCTAACCCGAAACCTAACCCTAAACCTAACCCTAACACGAACCCTAACCCAAACACTAACCCTAACCCGAACCTGAACCCTAACCCTTCCCCGAACCTTAACCCTAACCCTAACCCTAACCCTAAACCTAACCCTAACCCGAACCCTAACCCTAACCCTAACCCTAACCCGAAACCTAACGCTAACCCTAACCCTAACCCGAACCCTAACCTGAACCCTAAACCTAACCCTAACCCTCACCCTAACCCTAACCCGAACACTAACCCTAACCCTAACCCTAACCCGAACACTGACCCTAACCCTAACCCTAACCATAACCCTAACCCGAAACTGAACCCTAACCCTAACCCTAACAGTAACCCGAACCCGAACCCTAACTCTAACCCGAACCCTAACCCTAACACTAACCCTAACCCTAACCCGAACCCTAACCCTAACCCGAACCCTAACCCTAACCCGAAACCTAACCCAAACTCTAACCCTAACCCGAACCCGAACCCTAACCCTAACCCGAACCCTAACCCTAACCCGAACCCTAACACTAACACTAACCCTAACCCGAACCCAAACCATAACCCTAAACCTAACCCGAACCCTAACCTTAACCTTAACCAGAACCCTAACCCTAACCCTACCCCGAACCCGAACTCTAACCCCTTACCCGAATCCTAACCCTAACCCGAACCCTAAACCGAACCCTAACCCTAACACGAATCCGAACCCTAACCCTAACCCTAACCCGAACCCTAACCCTAACCCTAACCCGAACCTTAACCCTAACCCTACCCCGAACCTTAACCCTAACCCTAACCCTAAACCTAAACCTAACCCTAAACCGAACCCTAACCCTAACCCAAACCCTAAACCGAAACCTAACCCTAACCCTAACCCTAACACGAACCCTATCCTGAACCCTAACCCTAACCCTAACCCGAACCCTAACCCTAAACCTAACCCGAACCCTAACCCTAACCCTAACACTAACCCTAACCCGAACCCTAACCCTAACCCTAACCCGAACTCTAACCCTAACCCTAACCCTAACACTAACCCGAACGGTAGCCCTAACCCTAACCCCTAACCCTAACCCTAAACCTAAACCTAACCCAAACCCTAACCCTAACCCTAACCCTAACCCGAACCCTAACCCTAACCCTAACCCGACACCTATCCCGAACCCTAACGCGAACCCTAACCCTAACACTAACCCTAACCCTAACACTAACCCTAACCCTAACCCTAAACCCAACCCTTACCCGAACCCTAACCCGAACCCTAACCCGAACCATAACCCTAACCCGAACCCTAACCCGAACCCTAACCCGATCCATAACCCGAACCCTAACCCTAACCCTAACCCGAACACTAACCCTAACCCTAACCTGAACCCTAACCCGAACCCTAACCCTAACCCTAACCCGAACCCTAACCCTAACCATAACCCTACCCGAACCCTAACCCTAACCCCTAACCCTAACCCTAACCCTAACCCGAACCCTCACCCTAACCCTAACCCTAACCCTAATCCGAACCCGAAACCTAACCCGAAACTTACCCCTAACCCTAATGCGAACCCTAACCCTAACCCTAAACCTAACCCGAACCCGAAACCTAAACCTAACCCTATCCCGAACCCGAACCCTAACCCTAACCCGAACCCTAACCCTAACCCGAACCCTAACCCTAACCCGAAACCTAACCCTAAACCTAACCCGAACCCGAACCCGAACCCTAACCCTAATCCTAACCTGAATTCTAACCCTAAACCGAACCCTAACCCTAACCCGAACCCGAACCCTAATCCTAACCCTAACACGAACCCTAAATCTAACCCGAACCCTAACCCTAACCTGAACCCGAACCCGAACCCTAACCAAACACGAACCCTAACCCTAACCCGAACCCTAACCCTAACCCTAACCCGAAGCCTAAACCTAACCCTAACCCGAACCCTAGCCCTAACCGAACCCTAACCCTAACCCTAACACGAATCCTAACCCTAACCCTAACCCGAACCCTAACCCGAACACTAACCCTAATCCTAACCCTAACCCAAAACCTAACCCTAACCCGAACCCTAACCCTAACCCGAACCCGAACCCTAACCCTAACCCTAACCCTAAACCGAACCCTAACCCTAAACCTAAACTGAACACTAACCCTAAGCCTAACATGAACTCTAACCCTAACCCTAAACCGAACCCTAACCCTAACCCTAACCCTAACCCGAAACCGAACCCTAACCCTAACCCGAACCCTAAAACTAACCCTAACCCGAACCCTAACCCTAACATGAACCCTAAACCTAACCCTAACCCTAACCCTAACCCTAACTCGAACCCTAACCCTAACCCCTAACCCGAACCCTAACCCTAACCCGAACCCTAACCCTAACCCGAACCCTAACCCTAACACTAACCCTAACACTAACCCGAACCCTAACCGTAACCCGAACCCGAACCCTAACTCTAACCCGAACCCTAAGCCTAACACTAACCCTAACCCTAACCCGAACCCTAACCCTAACCATAAACCTAACCAAACACTAACCCCTAACCCTAACCCTAACCCTAACCCCAAACCTAACCCTAACACTAACCCTAACCCTAACCCGAACACTAACCCTAAGACTAACCCTAACCCTAACCCTAACCCGAACCCGAACCCTAACCATAACCCCTAACCCGAACCCTAACCCTAACCCAAACCCTAACCCTAACCCTAACCCGAACCCTAACCCTAACCCTAACCCTAACCCGAACCCGAAACCTAACCCCAACCCTAACCCTAAACCTAACCCGAACCGTAACCCTAACCCTAACCCGAACCCGAACCCTAACCCTAACCCTAACCCGAACCCTAACCCTAACCCTAACCCTAACCCGAAACCTAACCCTAACCCTAACCCTAACCCGAACCCTAACCCTAACCCTAACCCTAACCCGAACCCTAAACCTAACCCTAACCCTAACCCTAACCCAAACCCGAACCCTAACCCGAACCCTACCCCTAACCCTGATCCGAACCCTAACACTAACCCTAACCCTAACCCTAAACCTAACCCGCACCCGAACCCTAACCCTAACCCGAACCGTAACCCTAACCCGAAACCTAACCCTAACCCGAACCCTAACCCTAACCCTAACCCTAACACTAACCCCTAACCCTAAACCGAACCCTAAACCTAACTCGAACCCTAACCCTAACCCGAACCCTAACCCTAACACTAAGCCTAACCCGAACCCTAAACCTAAACCTAACCCTAACCCTAACCCTAACCCGAACCCTAACCCGAACCCTAACCCGAACCCTAACCCTAACAAGAATCCTAACACTAACCCGAACCCTAACCCGAAACCGAACCCTAACCCTAAACTTAACCCGAACCCTAACCCGAACCCTAACCCTAAACCTAACCCGAACCCTAACCCGAACCCTAACCCTAACCCTAACCCGAACACTAACACTAACCCTAACCCGAACCCTAACCCGGACACTAACCCTAACCCTAACCCTAACCCGAACACTAATCCTAACCCTAACCCGAACCCGAACCCTAACCCGAACCCTAACCCTAACCCTTATCTGAACCCTAACCCTAACCCTAACCCTAACCCTAACCCGAACTCTAACCCTAACCCTAACCCGAACCCTAACCCTAACCCGAACCCTAACCCGAACCCTAACCCTAACCCTAACCCTAACCCGAACCCTAATCCTAACCTAACCCTAACCCGAACCCTAACTCTAACCCGAACCCTAAACCTAAACCTAAGCCGAACCCTAACCCTAACCCGAGCCCTAACCCTAAACCTAACCCGAAACCTAACCCTAACCCGAACCCGAACCCAAACCCTAACCCTTTACCCGAATCCTAACCCTATCCGGAACCCTAACCTGAACCCTAACCCTAACCCTAAACGCTAACCCTAATCCGAACCCTAACCCTAACCCGAACCTAACCCTAAACCTAACCCGAATCGTAACCCTAACCCTAAATCGAACCCTAACCCGAACCCTAACACGAACCCTAACCCTAACCCTAACCCTAACCCAAACCCTAACCCTAACCCTAACCCGAACGCGAACCCTAACCCGAACCCGAACCCTAACCCTAACCCGAAACCCGAACCCTAAACCTAACCCGAACCCGAACCCGAACCCTAACCCTAACCCTGACCCGAACCCTAAACCTAATATAACCCTAACCCTAACCCGAACCCTAACCCTAACCCTAACCCGAATCCTAACTCTAACCCGAACCCTAACTCGAACCCTAACCTGAAACCTAAACCTAACCCTAACCCTAACCCTATAACCTAACCCTAACCTTAACCCGAACCCGAACCCTAACACTAACCCTAACCCCTAACCCTAACCCGAACCCTAACCCTAACATTAACCCTAACCCTAACCCGAACCCGAACCCTAACCTGAAACCTACCCCTAACCCTAATCCGAAACCTAACCCTAACCCTAACCCTAATCCTAAACCGAACACGAACCCTAACCCTAACCCGAACCCTAACCCTAACCAGAAACCTAACCCTAACCCGAAACCTAACCCTAACCCTAACCCGAACCAGAACCCGAACCCTAACCCTAAACCTAACCCGAACCCTAACCCTAACACGAACCCGAACCCTAACCCTAACACGAAACCTAACCAGAACCCTAACCCGAACCCTAACCCTAACACTAACCCGAACACTAACCCTAACACGAACCCTAACCCTAACCCGAATCCGAACCCTAACCCTAACCCTAAACCTAACCGGCACCCTAACCCTAAACCGAACCCGAACCCTAACCCTAACCCTAACCCTAAACCTAACCCTAACCCGAACCCTAACCCTAACCCGAACACGAAACCTAACACTAACCCTAACCCTAACCCTAACCCCAACCCTAACCCTAACACTAACCCTAACCCTAACCCGAACCCTAACCCTAACCCTAAACCTAACCCTAACCCAAACCCGAACCCTAACCCTAACCCCTAACCCGAACCCTAA
>JAVLSZ010000004.1:95192500-95220000 GCA_032313775.1 Urocyon cinereoargenteus
CCCTAACCCTAACCCGAACCGGAACCCTAACCCTAACCCAAACCGAATCCTAACCCTAACACTAACCCGAACCCTAACCCTAACACTAACCCTAAACTGAACCAGAACCCTAACCCTAACCATAACACTAACCCTAACCCTAACCCGAACCCAACCCTAACCCTAACCCGAACACTAACCCTAACCGTAACCCTAACCCTAACCCGAACCCTACCCTAACCCTAACCCCTAACACTAACCCTAACCATACCCCGAACCCTAAACCTAACCCTAACCCTAACCCGAACCCGAACCCTAACCCGAACTCTACCCCTAACCCTAATCCCAAACCTAACCCTAATCTTAACCCTAACCCTAACCCTAACCCGAACCCGAACGCTAACCCTAACCCTAAACCTAACAAGAAACCTAACCCTAACCCGAACCCTAACCCTAACCCTAACCCTAACCCTAACGCGAATCCTAACCCTAACCCTACCTCCTAAACCTAACCGTAACCCTAACCCGAACCCTAACCCTAACCCGAACCCTAACCCGAACCCTAACCCTAACCCGAACCAGAACACTACCCCTAACCCGAACCTTAACCCTAACCCGAACCCTAACCCTAACACTAACCCTAAACCGAACCCGAACCCGAACCCGAACCCGTACCCTAACCCGAACCCAAACCCTCACCCTAAACCGAACCCTAACCCGAACCCGAACCCTAACCCTAACCCGAAACCGAACCCTAACCCGAACCCGAACCCTAACCCTAACACTAACCCTAAACTGAACCAGAACCCTAACCCTAACCCTAACCCTAACACTAACCCTAACCCTAACCCGAACACTATCCCGAACCCAAACCCTAACCCTAACCCTAACCATAACCCGAACCCTAACCCTAACACGAAACCTAACCCTAACCCGACCCCGAACCCGAACCCTAACCCTAACACTAACCGGAACCCTAACCCTAACCCTAACCCGATCCCGAACCCTAACCCGAAACCTAACCCTAACCCTAACCCTAAACCTAACCCGCAACCTAACCCTAACCCTAACCCGACCCCTAACCCGAACCCTAACACGTACCCTAACCCTAACCCTAACCCTAACCCTAACCCGAACACTAACCCTAACCCTAAACCTAACCCGAACCCTAACCCGAACCCTAACCCTAACCCGAACCCTAACCCTAACCCGAACCCGCACCCTAACCCTAAGCCTAACCCGAACCCTAACCCTAACCCTAACCCGAACCCTAACCCGAACCCTAACCCTATCCCTAACCTGAACACTAACCACTAAACCTAACCCGAACCCGAACCCTAACCCAAACCCTAACCCTAACCCTAACCCGAACCCTAACCCTAAACATAATCCTAAACCTAACCCGAACCCTAACCCTAACCCGAACTCTAACCCTAAACCTAACCCTCAACGAACCCTAACCCAAAACAGAACCCTAACCCGAACCCTAATCCTAACCATAACCCTAACCCTACCCCGAACCCTAACCCTAACCCGAACCCGAACCCTAACCCTAACCCGAACCCTAACCCGAAACCTAACCCGAACCCTAAACCTAAACCTAACCCGAACCCTAACCCGAACCCTAACCCTAACCCTAACCCGAACCCTAACCCTAACCCTAACCAGAACCCTAACCCGAACCCTAACCCTAACCCTAACACTAACCCGAACACTAAACCTAACCCTAACCCGAACCTGAACCCTAACCCGAACCCTAACACTAACCCTTATCCGAACCCTAACCCTAACCCTAAACCTAACCCTAACCTTAACCCGAACTCTAACCCTAACCCTAACCCGAACCCTAAACCTAACCCGAACCCTAACCCGAACCCTAAACCTAACCCTAACCCGAACCCTAACCCTAACCTAACCCTAACCCGAACCCTAACCCTAAACCTAACCCTAACCCGAACCTTAACCTGAACCCTAACCCTAACCCGAAACATAACCCTAACCCTAACCCTAACCCTAATCCGAACCCTAACCCTAAACCTAACTGAACCCTAATCCGAAACCTAACCCTAACCCTAACTCTAACCCTAACAATAACACTAACCCATAAGCCTAACCCGAAACCTAACCCTAACCCTAACCCGAACCCGAACCCTAACCCCTAACCCTAACCCGAAACCGAACCCAAAACCTAACCCTAACCCTAACCCTAACCCTAACCCGAACCCTAACCCTAACCCGAACCCTAAACCTAACCCTAACCCGAACCCTAACCCTAACATGAACCCTAACCCTAACCCTAACCGTAACCCTAAACCTAACCCGAACCCTAACCCTAATCCCTAACCCGAACCCTAACCCTAACCCGAACCCTAACCCTAACCCGAACCCTAACCCTAACCCTAAAACTAACCCGAACGCTAACCCTAACCCGAACCCTAACCCTAACCCTAAACCTAACCCGAACCCTAACCCGAACCCTAACCCGAACCCTAACCCTAACCCTAACCCAAACCCTAACCCGAACCCTACCCCTAACCCTAACCCTAACCCAAACCCTAACCCGAACCCTAACCCTAACCCTAACCCGAACCCGAACACTAACCCTAACCCTAACCCTAACCCGAACCCGAACCCGAACCCTAACCCGAACCCTAACCCGAACCCTAACCCGAACCCTAACCCTAACCCTATTCCGAAACCTAACCCGAACCCTAACCCTAACGCGAACCCGAACACTAACCTAACCCTAACCCGAAACCGAACCCAAAACCTAACCCTAACCCTACCCTAACTCTAACCCGAACCCTAAACCTAACCCTAACCCGAACCCTAACCCTAACATGAACCCTAACCCTAACCCTAAGCGTAACCCTAACCCTAACCCGAACCCTAACCCTAACCACTAACCCGAACCCTAACCCTAACCCGAACCCTAACACTAACCCGAACCCTAAACCTAACACTAACCCGAATGCTAACCCTAACCCGAACCCGAACACTAACCCTAACCCTAACCCTAACCCGAACACGAACCCGAACCCTAACCCGAACCCTAACCCGAACCCTAAACCGAACCCTAACCCTAAACCTAACCCGAACCCTAACCCTAAGCCTAACATGAACGCTAACCCTAACCCGAACCCTAACCCTAACCCTAACCCGAACCCTAAACCTAACCCTAACCCGACCCCTAAACCGAACCCTAACACATACCCTAACCCTAACCCTAACCCTAACCCGAACCCGAACCCTAACCCGAACCCTACCCCTAACCCTAATCCGAACCCTAACCCTAACACATAACCCTATCCCGAACCCTAACCCTAACCCTAACCCTAACCCGAACCCTAACCCGAACACTAACCCGAACCCGAACCCTAACCCTAACCCTAACCCTAACCCGAACCCTAACCCTAACCCGAACCCTAACACTAAACCGAACCTAACCTGAACCCGAACCCTAACCGTAACACCAACCCTAAACCGAAACCGAAACTTAACCCTAACCCTAACCCTAACACTAACCCTAACCCTAACCCTAACCCTAACCCGAACCCTAACACTAACCCGAACCCTAACACTAACCCGAACCCGAACCCTAACCCTAACCTTAAACGGAACCCTAACCCTAACCCGAAACCTAACCCTAACCCAAACCCTAACCCTAACCCGAACCCTAACCCAAACCCTAACCCGAACCCTAAACCTAACCCGAACCCTAACCCTAACCCTAACCCGAACCCGAACCCTAACCCGAACCCTAAACATAAACCTAACCCTAACACGAACCCTAACCCTAACACTAACCCTAACACGAAGCTTAACCCTAACCCTACCCCGAAACTTAACCCTAACCCTAACCCTAACCCTAAACCTAACCCTAACCCGAACCCTAACCCTAACCCTAACCCTAACCCAAAACCTAAACCTAACCCTAACCCTAACCCGAACCCTAAACTGAACCCTAAATCTATCCCTAACCCGAACCCTAACCCTAGCCCTAAACCTAACCCTAACCCGAACACTAACCCTAACCCTAACCCTAACCCGAACCCTGACCCTAACCCTAACCCTAACCCTAACCCTAACCCGAAACTGAACCCTAACCCTAACCGTAACCCGAACCCGAAACCTAACTCTAACCCGAACCCTAACCCTAACACTAACCCTAACCCTAACCCGAACCCTAACCCTAACCCGAACACTAACCCAAACTCTAACCCTAACCCGAACCCGAACCCTAACCCTAACCCGAACCCTAACCCTAACCCGAACCCTAACACTAACACTAACCCTAACCCGAACCAAAACCCTAACCCTAACCCTAACCCGAACCCTAAACCTAACCTTAACCGGAACCCTAAACCTAACCCAACCCCGAACAAGAACTCTAACCCCTTACCCGAATCCTAACCCTAATCCGAACCCTAACCCGAACCCTAACCCTAACCCTTATCCGAACCCTAACCCTAACCCTAAACCTAACCCTAACCCTAACCCGAACTCAAACCCTAACCCTAACCCGAACCCTAACCCTAACCCTAACCCTAACCCGAACCTTAACCTGAACCCTAACCCTAACCCGAAACATAACCCTAACCCTAACCCTAACCCTAACCCGAACCCGAACCCTAACCCTAACCCTAACTGAACCCTAATCCGAACCCTAACCCTAACCCTAACCCTAACCCTAACAATAACACTAACCCCTAAGCCTAAACCGAAACCTAACCCTAACCCTAACACGAACCCGGACCCTAACACCTAACCCTAACCCGAACCCGAACCCTAAACCTAACCCTAATTCTAACCCTAACCCTAACCCGAAACCGAACCCTAACCCTAACCCGAACCCTAAAACTAACCCTAACCCGAACCCTAACCCTAACATGAACCCTCAACCTAACCCTAAACCTAACCCTAACCCTAACCCGAACCCTAACCCTAACCCCTAACCCGAACCCTAACCCTAACCCGAACCCTAACCCTAACCCGAACCATAACCCTAACCCTAACCCTAACCCGAACCCTAAACGTAACCCGAACCCGAACCCTAACTCTAACCCGAACCCTAAGCCTAACACTAACCCTAACCCTAACCCGAACCCTAACCCTAACCCGAACACTAACCCAAACTCTAACCCTAAACCGAACCCGAACCCTAACCCTAACCCGAACCCTAACCCTAACCCGAACCCTAACACTAACACTAACCCTAACCCGAACCCAAACCCTAACCCTAACCCTAACCCGAACCCTAACCCTAACCTTAACCGGAACACTAACCCTAACCCTACCCCGAACCCGAACTCTAACCCCTTACCCGAATCCTAACCCTAAACAGAACCCTAACCCGAACCCTAACCCTAACCCTTATCCGAACCCTAACCCTAACCCTAAACCTAACCCTAACCCTAACCCGAACTCTAACCCTAAACCTAAACCGAACCCTAACCCTAACCCTAACCCTAACCCGAACCCTAACCCTAACCCCTAACCCGAACCCTAAACCTAACCCGAACCCTAACCCTAACACGAACCCTAACCCTAACCCTAACCCTAACCCGAACGCTAACCCTAACCCGAACCCTAACCCTAAACCTAACCCGAACCCTAACCCGAACCCTAACCCGAACCCTAACCCTAACCCTAACCCAAACCCTAACCCGAACCCTACCCCTAATCCTAACCCTAACCCAAACCCTAACCCGAACCCTAACCCTAACCCTAACCCGAACCCGAACACTAACCCTAACCCTAACCCTAACCCGAACCCGAACCCGAACCATAACCCGAACCCTTACCCGAACCCTAAACCGAACCCTAACCCTAACCCTATTCCGAAACCTAACCCGAACCCTAACCCTAACACGAACCCGAACACTAACCCTAACCCTAACCCTAATCCGAACCCTAACCCTAAACCTAACCCTAATCCCAACACTAACCCGAACCCTAACCCCAACCCTAACCCGAACCATAACCCTAAACCGAACCCTATCCCGAACCCTAACCCGATCCCTAACCCGAACCCTAACCCTAACCCTAACCCGAACACTAACCCTAACCCTAACCCGAACCCTAATCCGAACCCTAACACTAACCCTATCCCGAACCCTAACCCTAACCCGAACCCGAACCCTAACCCTAACCCTAACCCTTAACCCTAAACCTAACCCTAACCCGAACCCTCACCCTAACCCTAAACCTAACCCTAACGCGAACCCGAAACCTAACCCGAACCTTACCCCTAACCCTAATCGGAACCCTAACCCTAACCCTAAACCTAACCCGAACCCGAACCCTAACCCTAACCCTATCCCGAACCCGAACCCTAACCCTAAACCGAACCCTAACCCTAACCCGAACCCTAACCCTAACCCGAAATCTAACACTAACCCTAACCCGAACCCGAACCCGAACCCTAACCCTAATCCTAACCCGAAGTTTAACCCTAACCCGAACCCAAACCCTAACCCTAACCCGAACCCTAATCCTAACCCTAACCCGAACCCTAAATCTAACCCGAACCCTAACCCTAACCTGAACCCGAACCCGAACTCTGACCCTACCCGAACCCTAACCCTAACCCTAAACCGAACCCTAACCCCAACCCGAAACCTAACCCGAACCCGAACCCTAACCCTAACCCTAACCCGAACCCTAACCCTAACCCGAAACCCTAACCCTAACCCTAACCCGAACCCTAAACCTAACCCTAACCTGAACCCTAACCCTAACCCGAACCCTACACCTAACCCTAACCCGAATCCTAACCCTAACCCTAACCCGAACCCTAACCCGAACACTAACCCTAATCCTAACCCTAACCCAAACCCAAACCCTAACCCTAACCCGAACCCTAACACTAACCCTAACCCGAACCCTAACCCTCACCCTAACCCTAACCCTAACCCTAAACCGAACCCTAACCCTAAACCTAACCCGAACCCTAACCCTTAGCCTAACATGAACTCTAACCCTAACCCGAACCCTAACCCTAACCCTAACCCGAACCCGAACCCTAACCCTAACCCTAACCCTAACCCGACCCCTAACCCGAACCCTAACACATACCCTAACCCTAACCTTAACCCTAACCCTAACCCGAACCCTAACCCTAACCCTAACTCTAACCCGAACCCTAACCCTAACCCGAACCCTACCCTAAACCTAACCCGAACACTAACCCTAACCCGAACCCGAAACCTAACACATACCCTAACCCTAACCTTAACCCTAACCCTAACCCGAACCCCAACCCTAACCCTAACCCGAACCCTAAACCTAAACCTAACCAGAACCCTAACCCTAAGCCTAACATGAACTCTAACCCTATCCCGAACCCTAACCCTAACCCTAACCCTAACCCGAACACTAACCCTAACCCTAACCCGACCCCTAACCCGAACCCTAACACATACCCAAACCCTAACCCTAACCCTAACCCGAACCCGAACCCTAACCCGAACCCTACCCCTAACCCTAATCGGAACCCTAACCCTAACCCTAACCCTATCCCGAACACTAACCCTAACCCTAACCCTAACCCTAACCCTAACCCGAACCCTAACCCGAACACTAACCCGAACCCGAACCCTAACCCTAACACTAACCCTAACCCTAACCCGAACCCTAACCCTAACCCGAACCCTAACACTAACCCGAATCCTAACCCGAACCCGAACCCTAACCGTAACACTAACCCTAAACCGAACCCGAACCCTCACCCTAACCCTAACCCTAACACTAATCCTAACCCAAACCCGAACCCGAACCCTAACCCGAAACCTAACCCTAAACCTAACCCTAACACGAACCCTAACCCAAACACGAACCCTAACCCGAACCTGAACCCTAACCCTACCCCGAACCTTAACCCTAACCCTAACCCTAACCCTAAACCTAACCCTAACCCGAACCCTAACCCTAACCCTAACCCTAACCCTAACCCGAAACCTAACCCTAACCCTAAACCTAACCCGAACCCTAACCTGAACCCTAAACCTAACCCTAACCCGAACCCTAACTCTAACCCGAACCCTAACCCTAACACTAACCCTAACCCTAACCCGAACCCTAACCCTAACCCGAACCCTAACCCTAACCCGAAACCTAACCCAAACTCTAACCCTAACCCGAACCCGAACCCTAACCCTAACCCGAACCCTAACCCTAACCCGAACCCTAACATTAACACTAACCCTAACCAAAACGCAAACCCTAACCCTAAACCTAACCCGAACCCTAACCCTAACCTTAACCGGAACCCTAACCCTAACCCTACCCCGAACCCGAACTCTAACCCCTTACCCGAATCCTAACCCTAACCCTAACTCTAACCCGAACCCTAACCCTAACACTAACCCTAACCCTAACCAGAACCCTAACCCTAACCCGAACACTAACCCAAACTCTAACCCTAACCCGAACCCGAACCCTAACCCTAACCCGAACCCTAACCCTAACCCGAACCGTAACACTAACACTAACCCTAACCCGAAACAAAACCGTAACCCTAACCCTAACCCGAACCCTAACCCTAACCCTAACTGAACCCTAATCCGAACCCTAACCCTAACCCTAACCCTAACACTAACAATAACACTAACCCCTAAGCCTAACCCGAAACCTAACCCTAACCCTAACACGAACCCGGACCCTAACACCTAACCCTAACCCGAACCCGAACCCTCAACCTAACCCTAATTATAACCCTAACCCTAACCCGAAACCGAACCCTAACCCTAACCCGAACCCTAAAACTAACCCTAACCCGAACCCTAACCCTAACATGAACCCTAAACCTAACCCTAACCCTAACCCTAACCCTAACTCGAACCCTAACCCTAACCCCTAACCCGAACCCTAACCCTAACCCGAACCCTAACCCTAACCCGAACCCTAACCCTAACCCTAACCCTAACACTAACCCGAACCCTAACCGTAACCCGAACCCGAACCCTAACTCTAACCCGAACCCTAAGCCTAACACTAACCCTAACCCTAACCCGAACCCTAACCCTAACCCGAACACTAACCCAAACTCTAACCCTAACCCGAACCCGAACCCTAACCCTAACCCGAACCCTAACCCTAACCCGAACCCTAAAACTAACACTAACCCTAACCCGAACCCAAACCCTATCCCTAACCCTAACACGAACCCTAACCCTAACCTTAACCGGAACACTAACCCTAACCCTACCCCGAACCCGAACTCTAACCCCTTACCCAAATCCTAACCCTAACCTGAACCCTAACCCGAACCCTAACCCTAACCCTTATCCGAACCCTAACCCTAACCCTAAAACTAACCCTAACCCTAACCCGCACTCTAACCCTAATCCTAACCCGAACCCTAACCCTAACCCTAACCCTAACCCGAACCTTAACCTGAACCCTAACCCTAACCCGAAACATAACCCTAACCCTAACCCTAACCCTAACCCTAACCCGAACCCGAACCCTAACCCTAACCCTAACTGAACCCTAATCCGAACCCTAACCCTAACCCTAACCCTAACAATAACACTAACCCCTAAGCCTAACCCGAAACCTAACCCTAAACCTAACACGAACCCGAACCCTAACACCTAACCCTAACCCGAACCCGAACCCTAAACCTAACCCTAATTCTAACCCTAAACCTAACCCGAAACCGAACCCTAACCCTAACCCGAACCCTAAAACTAACCCTAACCCGAACACTTACCCTAACATGAACCCTAAACCTAACCCTAACCCTAACCCTAACCCTAACCCGAACCCTAACCCTAACCCCTAACCCGAACCCTAACCCTAACCCGAACCCTAACCCTAACCCGAACCCTAACTCTAACCCTAACCCTAACCCGAACCCTAACTCAAACCCTAACCCTAACCCGAACGCTAACCCTAACCCGAACCCTAACCCTAACCCTAACTCGAACCCTAACCCGAACCCTAACCCGAACCCTAACCCTAACCCTAACCCAAACCCTAACCCGAACCCTACCCCTAACCCTAACCCTAACCCAAACCCTAACCCGAACCCTAACCTTAACCCTAACCCGAACCCGAACACTAACCCTAACCCTAACCCTAACCCGAACCCGAACCCGAACCATAACCCGAACCCTTACCCGAACCCTAAACCGAACCCTAACCCTAACCCTATTCCGAAACCTAACCCGAACCCTAACACTAACCCGAACCCGAACACTAAACCTAACCCTAACCCTAATCCGAACCCTAACCCTAAACCTAACCCTAACCCCAACACTAACCCGAACCCTAACCCGAACCCTAACCCGAACCATAACCCTAAACCGAACCCTTTCCCGAACCCTAACCCGATCCCTAACCCGAACCCTAACCCTAACCCTAACCCGAACACTAACCCTAACCCTAACCCGAACCCTAACCTGAACCCTAACACTAACCCTATCCCGAACCCTAACCCTAACCATAACCCTAACCCGAACCCTAACCCTAACCCCTAACCCAAACCCTAACCCTAACCCGAACACGAACCCTAACCCTAACCCTAACCCTTAACCCTAACCCGAACCCTAAACCGAACCCTCACCCTAACCCTAAACCTAACCCTAACCCGAACCCGAAACCTAACCCGAACCTTACCCCTAACCCTAATCGGAACCCTAACCCTAACCCGAAACCTAACCCTAACCCTAACCAGAACCCGAACCCGAACCCTAACCCTAATCCTAACCCGAAATCTAACCCTAACCCGAACCCAAACCCTAACACTAACCCGAACCCTAATCCTAACCCTAACCCGAACCCTAAATCTAACCCGAACCCTAACCCTAACCTGAACCCGAACCCGAACTCTGACCCTACCCGAACCCTAAACCTAACCCTAAACCGAACCCTAACCCCAACCCGAACCCTAAACCGAACCCGAACCCTAACCCTAACCCTAAACCGAAACCTAACCCTAACCCGAAACCCTAACCCTAACACTAACCCGAACCCTAAACCTAACCCTAACCCGAACCCTAACCCTAACCCGAACCCTACACCTAATCCTAACCCGAATCCTAACCCTAACCCTAACCCGAACCCTAACCCGAACACTAACCCTAATCCTAACCCTAACCCAAACCCAAACCCTAACCCTAACCCGAACCCTAACACTAACCCTAACCCGAACCCTAACCCTAACCCTAACCCTAACCCTAACCCTAACCCTAAACCGAACCCTAACCCTAAACCTAACCCGAACCCTAACCCTTAGCCTAACATGAACTCTAACCCTAACCCGAACCCTAACCCTAACCCTAACCCGAACCCGAACCCTAACCCTAACCCTAACCCGACCCCTAACCCGAACCCTAACACATACCCTAACCCTAACCTTAACCCTAACCCTAACCAGAACCCTAACCCTAACCCTAACTCTAACCGAACCCTAACCGTAACCCGAACCCTACCCTAAACCTAACCCGAACACTAACCCTAACCCGAACCCGAAACCTAACACATACCCTAACCCTAACCTTAACCCTAACCCTATCCCGAACCCTAACCCTAACCCTAAACCGAACCCTAAACCTAAACCTAACCCGAACCCTAACCCTAAGCCTAACATGAACTCTAACCCTATCCCGAACCCTAACCCTAACCCTAACCCTAACCCGAACACTAACCCTAAACCTAACCCGACCCCTAACCCGAACCCTAACACATACCCTAACCCTAACCCGAACCCGAACCCTAACCCGAACCCTACCCCTAACCCTAATCCGAACCCTAACCCTAACCCTAACCCTATCCCGAACCCTAACCCTAACCCTAACCCTAACCCTAACCCGAACCCTAACCCGAACACTAACCCGAACCCGAACCCTAACCCTAACACTAACCCTAACCCTAACCTTAACCCTAACCCTAACCCTAACCCTAACCCGAACCCTAACACTAAACCGAATCCTAACCCGAACCCGAACCCTAACCGTAACACTAACCCTAAACCGAACCCGAACCCTCACCCTAACCCTAACCCTAACACTAACCCTAACCCTAACCAGAACCCTAACCCGAACCCGAACCCTAACCCTAACCCTAACCCTAACCCTAACCCTAACCCTAACCCGAACCCTAACCCTAACCCGAACCCTAACACTAACCCGAACCCGAACCCTAACCCGAACCCGAACACTAACCCTAACCTTAACCGGAACCCTAACCCTCACCCGAACCCTAACCGTAACCCAAACCCTAACCCTAACCCGAACCCTAACCCGAACCCTAAACCTAACCCGAACCCTAAACCTAACCCTAACCCGAACCCGAACCCTAACCCGAAACCTAACCCTAAACCTAACCCTAACACGAACCCTAACCCAAACACTAACCCTAACCCGAACCTGAACCCTAACCCTTCCCCGAACCTTAACCCTAACCCTAACCCTAACCCTAAACCTAACCCTAACCCGAACCCTAACCCTAACCCTAACCCTAACCCGAAACCTAACCCTAACCCTAACCCTAACCCGAACCCTAACCTGAACCCTAAACCTAACCCTAACCCGAACCCTAACCCTCACCCTAACCCTAACCCGAACACTAACCCTAACCCTAACCCTAACCCGAACCCTGACCCTAACCCTAACCCTAACCATAACCCTAACCCGAAACTGAACCCTAACCCTAACCCTAACAGTAACCCGAACCCGAACCCTAATTCTAACCCGAACCCTAACCCTAACACTAACCCTAACCCTAACCCGAACCCTAACCCTAACCCGAACCCTAACCCTAACCCGAAACCTAACCCAAACTCTAACCCTAACCCGAACCCGAACCCTAACCCTAACCCGAACCCTAACCCTAACCCGAACCCTAACACTAACACTAACCCTAACCCGAACCCAAACCATAACCCTAAACCTAACCCGAACCCTAACCTTAACCTTAACCAGAACCCTAACCCTAACCCTACCCCGAACCCGAACTCTAACCCCTTACCCGAATCCTAACCCTAACCCGAAACCTAAACCGAACCCTAACCCTAACCCGAATCCGAACCCTAACCCTAACCCTAACCCGAACCCTAACCCTAACCCTAACCCGAACCTTAACCCTAACCCTACCCCGAACCTTAACCCTAACCCTAACCCTAAACCTAAACCTAACCCTAAACCGAACCCTAACCCTAACCCAAACCCTAAACCGAAACCTAACCCTAAACCTAACCCTAACACGAACCCTATCCTGAACCCTAACCCTAACCCTAACCCGAACCCTAACCCTAAACCTAACCCGAACCCTAACCCTAACCCTAACACTAACCCTAACCCGAACCCTAACCCTAACCCTAACCCGAACTCTAACCCTAACCCTAACCCTAACACTAACCCGAACGGTAGCCCTAACCCTAACCCCTAACCCTAACCCTAAACCTAAACCTAACCCAAACCCTAACCCTAACCCTAACCCTAACCCGAACCCTAACCCTAACCCTAACCCGACACCTATCCCGAACCCTAACGCGAACCCTAACCCTAACACTAACCCTAACCCTAACACTAACCCTAACCCTAACCCTAAACCCAACCCTTACCCGAACCCTAACCCGAACCCTAACCCGAACCATAACCCTAACCCGAACCCTAACCCGAACCCTAACCCGATCCATAACCCGAACCCTAACCCTAACCCTAACCCGAACACTAACCCTAACCCTAACCCGAACCCTAACCCTAACCCTAACCCGAACCCTAACCCTAACCATAACCCTAACCCGAACCCTAACCCTAACCCCTAACCCTAACCCTAACCCTAACCCGAACCCTCACCCTAACCCTAACCCTAACCCTAATCCGAACCCGAAACCTAACCCGAAACTTACCCCTAACCCTAATGCGAACCCTAACCCTAACCCTAAACCTAACCCGAACCCGAAACCTAAACCTAACCCTATCCCGAACCCGAACCCTAACCCTAACCCGAACCCTAACCCTAACCCGAACCCTAACCCTAACCCGAAACCTAACCCTAAACCTAACCCGAACCCGAACCCGAACCCTAACCCTAATCCTAACCTGAATTCTAACCCTAAACCGAACCCTAACCCTAACCCGAACCCGAACCCTAATCCTAACCCTAACACGAACCCTAAATCTAACCCGAACCCTAACCCTAACCTGAACCCGAACCCGAACCCTAACCAAACACGAACCCTAACCCTAACCCGAACCCTAACCCTAACCCTAACCCGAAGCCTAAACCTAACCCTAACCCGAACCCTAGCCCTAACCGAACCCTAACCCTAACCCTAACACGAATCCTAACCCTAACTCTAACCCGAACCCTAACCCGAACACTAACCCTAATCCTAACCCTAACCCAAACCCTAACCCTAACCCGAACCCTAACCCTAACCCGAACCCGAACCCTAACCCTAACCCTAACCCTAAACCGAACCCTAACCCTAAACCTAAACTGAACACTAACCCTAAGCCTAACATGAACTCTAACCCTAACCCTAAACCGAACCCTAACCCTAACCCTAACCCGACCCCTAAACCGAACCCTAACACATACCCTAACCCTAACCTTAACCCTAACCCTAACCCGAACCCTAACCCTAACCCTAACCCGAACCCTAACCCTAACGCGAACCCTAACCCTAAACCTAACACCAACCCTAACCCTAACACGAACCCGAACCCTAACACATACCCTAACCCTAACCTTAACCCTAACCCTAACCCGAACCCTAATCCTAACCCTAACCCGAACCTTAACCCTAAACCTAACCCGAACACTAAACCTAAGCCTAACATGAACTCTAACTCTAACCTGAACCCTAACCCTAACCCTAACCCGAACCCTAACCCTAAGCCTAACCCGACCCCTAACCCGAACCCTAACACATACCCTAACCCTAATCCTAACCCTAACCCGAAACCGAACCCTAACCCGAACCCTACCCCTAACTCTAATCCGAACCCTAACCCTAACCCTAACCCTATCCCGAAACCTAACCCTAACCCTGAACCTAACCCTAACCCTAACCCGAACCCTAACCTGAACACTAACCCGAACACGAACCCTAACCCTAAACCTAACCCTAACCCGAACCCTAACCCTAACCCGAACCCTAACACTAAAACGAACCCTAACCCGAACCCGAACCCTAACCCTAACACTAACCCTAAACCGAACCCGAACCCTAACCCTAACCCTAACCCTAACACTAACCCTAACCCTAACCCGAACCCTAACCCGAACCCGAAACCTAACCCTAACCCTAACCCTAACCCTAACCCGAACCCGAACCCTAACCCTAACCCGAACCCTAACACTAACCCGAATCCTAAACCTAACCCGAACCCTAAACCTAACCCTAACCCGAACCCGAACCCTAACCCGAAACCTAACCCTAAACCTAACCCTAACACGAACCCTAACCCTAACCCTAACCCTAACCCGAACCTTAACCCTAACCCTACCCCGAACATTAACCCTAACCCTAAACCTAACCCTAAACCTAACCCTAACCCGAACCCTAACCCTAACCCTAAACCTAAACCTAACCCAAAACCTAACCCTAACCCTAACCCTAACCCGAACCCTAACCGTAACACTAACCCTAACCCTAACCCGAACCCTAACCCTAACCCTAACCCGAACCCTAACCCTAACCCTAACCCTAACACTAACCGGAACGGTAACCCTAACCCTAACCCCTAACCCTAAACCTAACCCTAACCCAAACCCTAACCCTAACCCTAACCCTAACCCTAACTCGAACCCGAACCCTAACCCGAACCCTACCCCTAACCCTAATCCGAACCCTAACCCTAACCCTAACCCTAACCCTAACCCTAACCCGAACCCTAACCCTAACCAGAACCCTAACCCTAAACCTAACCCTAACCCGAACCCTAACACGAACCCTAACCCTAAACCGAACCCTAACCCTAACCCTAACCCTAACCCGAACCCTAACCCTAACCTTAACCGGAACCCTAACCCTAACCCTAACCCGATCCCTAACCCTAACCCTAACCCTAACCCTAACCCGAACCCTAACCCTAACCCTAACCCTAACACGAACCCTATCCTGAACCCTAACCCTAACCCTAACCCGAACCCTAACCCTAACCCTAACCCTAATCCGAACCCTAACCGTAACACTAACCCTAACCCTAACCCGAACCCTAACCCTAACCCTAACCCTAACTCGAACCCTAACCCTAACCCTAACCCTAACACGAACCCTATCCTGAACCCTAACCCTAACCCTAACCCGAACCCTAACCCTAACCCTAACCCTAACCCGAACCCTAACCGTAACCCTAACCCTAAACCTACCCCTAACCCGAACCCTAACCCTAACCCTAACCCGAACCCTAACCGTAACCCTAACCCTAACCCTAACCCGAACCCTAACCCTAACCCTAACCCTAACCCGAACCCTAACCCTAACCCTAACCCTAACACGAACCCTATCCTGAACCCTAACCCTAACCCTAACCCGAACGCTAACCCTAACCCTAACCCTAACCCGAACCCTAACCGTAACCCTAACACTAACCCTAACCCGAACCCTAACCCTAACCCTAACCCGAACCCTAACCCTAACCCTAACCCTAACACTAACCGGAACGGTAACCCTAACCCTAACCCCTAACCCTAAACCTAACCCTAACCCAAACCCTAACCCTAACCCTAACCCTAACCCTAACTCGAACCCGAACCCTAACCCGAACCCTACCCCTAACCCTAATCCGAACCCTAACCCTAACCCTAACCCTAACCCTAACCCTGACCCGAACCCTAACCCTAAAAAGAACCCTAACCCTAACCCTAACCCTAACCCGAACCCTAACACGAACCCTAACCCTAAACCGAACCCTAACCATAACCCTAACCCTAACCCGAACCCTAACCCTAACCTTAACCGGAACCCTAACCCTAACCCTAACCCGAACCCGAACCCTAACCCCTTACCCGAATCCTAACCCTAACCGGAACCCTAACCCGAACCCTAACCCGAACCCTAACCCTAACCCTAACCCGAACCCTAACCCGAACACTAACCCTAACCCTAACCCGAACCCTAACCCTAAACCAAACCCTAACCCTAAACCGACCCTAACCCTAACCTTAACCGGAACCCTAACCCTAACTCTAACCCTAACCCTAACCCTAACCCTAATCCTAACCCGAACCCTAACCCGAACACTAAACCTAACGCTAACCCGAACCCTAACCCGAACCCGAACCCTAACCCTAACCCGAACCCGAAACCTAACCCTAACACTAAACCGAACCCTAAACCTAACCTGAACCCTAACCCTAACCCTAAACCTAACCCGAACCCTAACTCTAACCCTTACCCGACCGCTAACCCGAACCCTAACGCGAACCCTAACCCTAACCCTAACCCGAACCTTAACCCTAACCCTAACCCGAACCCTAACCCTAACCCTAACCCTAACCCTAAACCGAACCCTAACCCTAACCCTAACTCTAACCCGAACCCTAACCCTAACCATAACACTAACCCTAACCCTAACCTGATCCCTAATCATAACCCTAACCCGAACACTAACCCTAACCGTAACCCTAACCCTAACCCGAACCCAAAACCTAACCCTAACCCCTAACCCTAACCCTAACGCTAACCCGAACCCTAACCCTAACCCTAACCCTAACCCGAACCTGAACCTTAACCCGAACCCTACCCCTAACCCTAATCCGAAACCTAACACTAACCTTAACCCTAACCCTAAACCTATACCGAACCCGAACCCTAACCCTAACCCTAACCCTAACCCTAACACTAACCCTAACCCTAACCCGAACCCTAACCCGAACCCTGACCCTAACCCGAACCCGAACCCAACCCCTATACCGAAACCTAACCCTAACCCGAACCCTAACCCTAACACTAACCCTAACCCGAACACAAACCCTAACCCTAACCCTAACCCGAACCCGAACCCTAACCCGAACCCAACCCTAACCCTAACACTAACCCTAAACCGAACCCGAACCCTAACCCTAACCCTAACCCTAACACTAACCCTGACCCTAACCCGAAACCTAACCCGAACCCGAACCCTAATGCTAATCCTAACCCTAACCCTAACCCGAACCCTAAACCTAACCCGAACCCTGACCTAACCCTAACCCTAACCAGAACCCTAACCCTAACCCTAACCCGACACCTAAACCGAAACCTAACCCTAACCCTAACCCGAACCCTAACCCTAACCCTAACCCGAACCCTAACCCTAAACCGAACCCTAACCCTAACCCTAACCCTAAGCCTAACACGAACCCTAATCCGAACCCTAACCCTAACCCTAACCTGAACCCTAACCGTAACCCTAACCCTAACCCGAACCCTAACACTAACCCTAACCGGAACCCTAACCCTAACCCTAACCCGAACCCGAACCCTAACCCCTTACCCGAATCCTAACCCTAACCCGAAACCTAACCCGAACCCTAACCCTAACCCTAACCCCGAACCCGAACCCTAACCCGAACCCGAACCCTAACCCTAACCCTAACCCGAACCCGAACCCTAAACCTAACCCTAACCCGACACCTATCCCGAACCCTAACGCGAACCCTAATCCTAAGCCTAACCCTAACCCTAACCCTAAACCTACCCCTGACCCTAACCCTAACCCGAACCCTAACCCGAACACGAACCCTAACCCGAACCCGAACCCTATTCCTAAACCGAACCCTAACCCTAACCCGAACCCTAACACTAACCCGAACCCTAACCCTAACCCGAACCCGAACCCTAACACTAACCCTAACCGGAACCCTAACCCTAACCCGAACCCTAACCCTAACCCAAACCCTAACCCTAACCCGAACCCTAAACCTAACCCTAACCCGAACTCTAACCCTAACCCGAACCCTAACCCTAACCCTAACCCGAACCCGAAACCTAAGCCTAACCCTAACCCGACACCTATCCCGAACCCTAACGCGAACCCTAATCCTAAGCCTAACCCTAACCCTAACACTAACCCTAACCCTACCCCTGACCCTAACCCTAACCCGAACCCTAACCCGAACACGAACCCTAAACGTAGCCCGAACCCTAACCCTAACCCTAACCCGAACCCGAACCCTAAACCTAACCCTAACCCGACACCTATCCCAAACCCTAACACGAACCCTAATCCTAAGCCTAACCCTAACCCTAACCCTAACCCTACCCCTGACCCTAACCCTAACCCGAACCCTAACCCGAACACGAACCCTAACACGAACCCGAACCCTATCCCTAACCCGAACCCTAACCCTAACCCGAACCCTAACACTAACCCGAACCCTAACCCTAACCCGAACCCGAACCCTAACACTAACCCTAACCGGAACCCTAACCCTAACCCGAACCCAAACCCTAACCCAAACCCTAACCCTAACCCGAACCCTAAACCTAACCTTAACCCGAACTCTAACCCTAACCCGAACCGTAACCCTAACCCTAACCCTAACCCGAAACCTAAGCCTAACCCTAACCCGAACCCGAACCCTAACCCTAACCCGAACCCTAACACTAAATCGAACCCTAACCCTAACCCGAACCCGAACCCTAACACTAACCCTAACCAGAACCCTAACCCTAACCCTAACCCGAACCCGAGCCCTAACAACCTTACCCGAATCCTAACCCTAACCCGAACCCTAACCCGAACCCTAACCCTAACCCTAACCCTAACCCCGAACCCGAACCCTAACCCTAACCCTAACCCTAAGCCTAACCCGAACACTAACCCGAACCCGAACACTAACCCTAAACCGAAACCGAACCCTAACCCTAACCCTAACCCTCACACGAACCCGAACCGTAACCCTAACCCGAACCCTAACCCGAATCCTACCCCTAACCCTAATCCGAACCCTAAACCTAACCCTAACCCTAACCCGAACCTTAACCCTAACCCGAACCCTAACCCTAACCCGAACCCTAACCCTAACCCGAACCCTAACCCGAACACTAACCCTAACCCTAACCCGAACCCTAACCCTAAACCTAACCCTAACCCTAAACCGAACCCTAACCCTAACCTTAACCGGAACCCTAACACTAACCCTAACCCCAACCCGAACCCTAACCCCTTACCCGAATCCTAACCCTAACCCGAACCCTAACCCGAAACCTAACCATAAACCTAATCCCGAACCCGAACCCTAACCCTAACCCTAACCCTAACCCGAAACCTAACCCTAACCCGAACCCGAACCCTAACCCTAAACCGAACCCGAACCCTAACCCTAACACTAACCGAACCCTAACCCTAACACTAAACCGAACCCTAAACCTAACCTGAACCCTAACCCTAACCCTAACCTTAAACCGAACCCTAACTCTAACCCTTACCCTACCGGTAAGCCGAACCCTAACGTGAACCCTAACCCTAACCCTAACCCTAACCCGAACCTTACCCTAACCCTAACCCGAACCCTGACCCTAACCCTAACCCTAACCCTAACCCTAACCCAAAACTGAACACTAACCCTAACCCTAACCCTAACCCGAACCCTAACCCTAACCCTAACCCTAACCCGAACCCTAACCCGAACCCTAACCCTAACCCTAACCCGAAACCTAACCCTAACCCTAACCCTAACCCGAACCCTAACCCTAACCATAACCCTAACACGAACCCTAACCCTAACCGTAACCCTAACCCTAACCCGAACCCTAACCCTAACCCTAACCCTAACCCGAACCCTAACCCGAACCCTAACCCTAACCCTAACCCGAAACCTAACCCTAACCCTAACCCTAACCCTAACCCGAACCCTAACCATAACCCTAACACGAACCCTAACCCTAACCGTAACCCTAACCCTAACCCGAACACAAACCCTAACCCTAACCCCTAACCCTAACCCTAACCCTAACCCGAACCCTAACCATAACCCTAATCCTAACCCGAACCCGAACCCTAACCCGAATCCTACCCCTAACCCTAACCCGAACCCTAACCCTAACCCTAAACCGAACCCTAACCCTAACCCTAACCCTAACACGAACCCTAACCCTAACCCTAACCCCGAACCCGAACCCTAAGCCGAACCCGAACCCTAACTCTAACCCGAACCCGAACCCTAACCCCTTACCCGAATCCTAACCCTAACCCGAACCCTAACCCGAACCCTAACCCGAACCCTAACCCTAACCCTAACCCGAACCCTAACCCGAACACTAACCCTAACCCTAACCGAACCCTAACCCTAAACCTAACCCTAACCCTAAACCGAACCCTAACCCTAACCTTAACCGGAACCCTAAACCTAACTCTAACCCTAACCCTAACCCTAACCCTAACCCTAAACCGAACCCTAACCCGAACACTAAACCTAACTCTAACCCGAACCCTAAACCGAACCCGAACCCTAACCCTAACCCGAACCCGAACCCTAACCCTAACACTAAACCGAACCCTAAACCTAACCTGAACCCTAACCCTAACCCTAAACCTAACCCGAACCCTAAATCTAACCCTTACCCGACCGCTAACCCGAACCCTAACGCGAACCCTAACCCTAACCCTAACCCTAACCCGAACCTTAACCCTAACCCTAACCCGAACCCTAACCCTAACCCTAACCCTAACCCTAACCCTAAACCGAACCCTAACCCTAACCCTAACTCTAACCCGAACCCTAAATCTAACCCTAACCCCGAACCCGAACCCTAACCCGAACCCGAACCCTAACCCTAACCCGAACCCGAAACTTAACCCTAACCCTAGCCCGAACCCTAAACCTAACCCTAACCCGAACCCGAACCCTAAACCTAAACCTAACCCGACACCTATCCCGAAACCTAACGCGAACCCTAATCCTAAGCCTAACCCTAACCCTAACCCTAACCGTACCCCTGACCCTAACCCTAACCCGAACCCTAACCCGAACACGAACCCTAACCCGAACCCGAACCCTATCCCTAACCCGAACCCTAACCCTAACCCGAACCCTAACACGAACCCGAACCCTAACCCTAACCCGAACCCGAACCCTAACACTAACCCTAACCGGAACCCTAACCCTAACCCGAACCCTAACCCTAACCCAAACCCTAACCCTAAAACGAACCCTAAACCTAACCCTAACCCGAACACTAACCCTAAACCGAACCCTAACCCTAACCCTAACCCGAACCCGAAACCTAAGCCTAACCCTAACCCGAACCCGAACCCTAACCCTAACCCGAACCCTAACACTAACTCGAACCCTAACCCTAACCCGAACCCGAACCCTAACACTAACCCTAACCAGAACCCTAACCCTAACCCTAACCCGAACCTGAACCCTAACAACCTTACCCGAATCCTAACCCTAACCCGAACCCTAACCCGAACCCTAACCCTAACCCTAACCCTAACCCCGAACCCGAACCCTAACCCTAACCCTAACCCTAAGCCTAACCCGAAACCTAACCCGAACCCGAACCCTAACCCTAACCCGAAACCGAACCCTAACACTAACCCTAACCCTCACCCGAACCCGAACCGTAACCCTAACCCGAACCCTAACCCGAATCCTACCCCTAACCCTAATCCGAACCCTAAACCTAACCCTAACCCTAACACGAACCTTAAACCTAACCCGAACCCTAACCCTAACCCTAACCCTAACCCGAACCCTAACCCGAACACTAACCCTAACCCTAACCCGAACCCTAACCCTAAACCTAACCCTAACCCTAAACCGAACCCTAACCCTAACCTTAACCGGAACCCTAACACTAACCCTAACCCGAACCCGAACCCTAACCCCTTACCCGAATCCTAACCCTAACCCGAACCCTAACCCGAAACCTAACCATAAACCTAATCCCGAACCCGAACCCTAACCCTAACCCTAACCCTAACCCGAAACCTAACCCTAACCCGAACCCGAACCCTAACCCTAAACCGAACCCGAACCCTAACCCTAACACTAACCCGAACCCTAACCCTAACACTAAACCGAACCCTAAACCTAACCTGAACCCTAACCCTAACCCTAACCTTAAACCGAACCCTAACTCTAACCCTTACCCTACCGGTAACCCGAATCCTAACGTGAAACCTAACCCTAACCCTAACCCTAACCCGAACCTTACCCTAACCCTAACCCGAACCCTGACCCTAACCCTAACCCTAAACCTAACCCTAAACCGAACACTAACCCTAACCCTAACCCTAACCCGAACCCTAACCCTAAACCTAACCCGAAACCTAACCCTAACCCTAACCCTAACCCGAACCCTAACCCTAACCATAACACTAACCCTAACCCTAACCCGAACCCTAACCATAACCCTAACACGAACCCTAACCCTAACCGTAACCCTAACCCTAACCCGAACCCAAACCCTAACACTAACCCCTAACCCTAACCCTAACCCTAACCCGAACCCTAACCCTAACCCTAATCCTAACCCGAACCCGAACCCTAACCCGAATCCTACCCCTAACCCTAATCCGAACCCTAACCCTAACCTTAACCCTAACGCTAAACCTATACCGAACCCGAACCCTAAACCTAACCCTAACCCTAACCCTAACCCTAACACTAACCCGAACCCTAACCCCTAAACCTAACCCTAACCCTAACCCGAACCCTAACCCGAACCCTAACCCAAACCCTAAACCAAACCCTAACCCTAAACCTAACCCTAACCCGAACCCTAACCGTACCAAAACCCTAACATAACCCTAACCCGAACCCTAACCCTAACCCTAACCCGAACCCTAACCCTAACCGTAACCCTAACCCTAACCCAAACCCTAACCCTAACCCTAACCCGAACCCTAAACCTAACCCTAACCCGAACTCTAACCCTAACCCGAACCCTAACCCTAACCCTAACCCTAATCCTAACACGAACCCTAACCCGAACCCTAACCCTAACCCTAACCCTAACCCTAACCCTAACCCGAACCCTAACCCTAACCCTAACCGGAACCTTAACCCTAACCCTAACCCGAACCCGAACCCAAATCCTTACCCGAATCCTAACCCTAACCCGAACCCTAACACGAACCCTAACCCTAACCCTAACCCCGAACCCGAACCCTAACCCGAACCCGAACCCTAACCCTAACCCGAACCCGAACCTTAACCCTAACCCTAGCCCGAACCCTAACCCTAACCCTAACCCGAACCCGAACCCTAAACCTAACCCTAACCCGACACCTAGCCCGAACCCTAACGTGAACCCTAACCCTAAGCCTAACCCTAACCCTAACCCTAACCCTACCCCTGACCCTAACCCTAACCCGAACCCTAACCTGAACACGAACCCTAACCCTAACCCTAACCCTAACCCGAACCCTAACCCTAACCCAAACCCTAACACTAACCCGAACCCTAAAACTAACCCGAACCCGAACCCTAACACTAACCCTAACCGGAACCCTAACCCTAACCCGAACCCTAACCCTAACCCAAACCCTAACCCTAACCCGAATCCTAAACCTAACCCTAACCCGAACTCTAACCCTAACCCGAACCCTAACCCTAACCCTAACCCGAACCGGAAACCTAAGCCTATCCCTAACCCGAACCCGAACCCTAACCTTTACCCGAACCCTAACACTAACCCGAACCCTAACCCTAACCCGAACCCGAACCCTAACACTAACCCTAACCAGAACCCTAACCCTAACCCTAACCCGAACCCGAACCCTAACAACCTTACCCGAATCCTAACCTGAACCCGAACCCTAACCCGAACCCTAACCCTAACCCTAACCCTAAACCCGAACCCGAACCCTAACCCTAACCCTAACCCTAAGCCTAAACCGAACCCTAACCCGAACCCGAACCCTAACCCTAACCCGAAACCGAACCCTAACCCTAACCCTCATCCGAACCCGAACCGTAACCCTAACCCGAACCCTAACCCGAATCCTACCCCTAACCCTAATCCGAAACCTAACCCTAACCCTAACCATAACCCTAACCCGAACCTTAACCCTAACCCGAACCCTAACCCTAACCCTAACCCTAACCCTAACCCGAACCCTAACCCGAACACTAACCCTAACCCTAACCCGAACCCTAACCCTAAACCTAACCCTAACCCTAAACCGAACCCTAACCCTAACCTTAACCGGAACCCTAACCCTAACTCTAACCCGAACCCGAACCCTAACCCCTTACCCGAATCCAAACCCTAACCCGAACCCTAACCCGAACCCTAACCATAACCCTAACCCCGAACCCGAAACCTAACCCTAACCCTAACCCTAACCCTAAACCGAACCCTAACCCTAACCCGATCCCGAACCCTAACCCTAAACCAAACCCGAACCCTAACCCTAACACTAACCCGAACCCTAACCCTAACCTGAACCCTAACCCTAACCCTAACCCTAACCCGAAACCTAACCCTAACCCTAAACCGACCCCTAACCCGAACCATAATGCGAACCCTAACCCTAAACGTAATCCTAACCCTAACCCGAAACCTAACCCAAACACTAAACCTAACCCGAACCCTACCCCTAACCCGAACCCTAAACCTAACCCTAACCCTAATCCTAACACGAACCCTAACCCGAACCCTAACCCTAACCCTAACCTGAACCCTAACCCTAACCCTAACCCTAACCCGAACCCTAACCCTAACCCTAACCGGAACCCTAACCCTAACCCGAACCCGAACCCTAACCCCTTACCCGAATCCTAACCCAAACCCGAACCCTAACACGAACCCTAACCCTAACCCTAACCCCGAACCCGAACCCTAACCCGAACCCGAACCCTAACCCTAACCCGAACCCGAACCTTAACCCTAACCCTAGCCCGAACCCTAACCCTAACCCTAACCCGAACCCGAAACCTAAAACTAACCCTAACCCGACACCTAGCCCGAACCCTAACGCGAACCCTAACCCTAAGCCTAACCCTCACCCTAACCCTAACTCTACCCCTGACCCTAACCCTAACCCGAACCCTAACCCGAACACGAACCCTAACCCTAACCCTAACCCTAACCCTAACCCGAAACCTAACCCTAACCCGAACCCTAACACTAACCCGAACCCTAACCCTAACCCGAACCCGAAACCTAACACTAACCCTAACCGGAACCCTAACCCTAACCCGAACCCTAACCCTAACCCAAACCCTAACCCTAACCCGAACCCTAAACCTACCCTAACACGAACTCTAACCCTAACCCGAACCCTAACCCTAACCCTAACCCGAACCCGAAACCTAAGCCTAACCCTAACCCGAACCCGAAACCTAACCCTAACCCGAACCCTAACACTAACCCGAACCCTAACCCTAACCCGAACCCTAACGCTAACCCTAACCAGAACCCTAACCCTAACCCTAACCCGAACCCGAACCCTAACAACCTTACCCGAATCCTAACCCGAAACCGAACCCTAACCCGAACCCTAACCCTAACCCTAACCCTAACCCCGAACCCGAACCCTAACCCTAACCCTAACCCTAAGCCTAACCCGAACCCTAACCCGAACCCGAACCCTAACCCTAACCCGAAACCGAACCCTAACCCTAACCCTAACCCTCACCCGAACCCGAACCGTAACCCTAACCCGAACCCTAACCCGAATCCTACCCTTAAACCTAATCCGAACCCTAACCCTAACCCTAACCATAACCCTAACCCGAACCTTAACCCTAACCCGAACCCTAACCCTAAACCTAACCCTAACCCTAACCCGAACCCTAACCCGAACACTAACCCTAACCCTAACCCGAACCCTAACCCTAAACCTAACCCTAAACTGAACCCTAACCCTAACCTTAACCGGAACCCTAACCCTAACCCTAACCCGAACCCGAACCCTAACCCCTTACCCGAATCCTAACCCTAACCCGAACCCTAACCCGAACCCTAACCATAACCCTAACCCTGAACCCGAACCCTAACCCTAACACTAACCCTAACCCTAACCCGAACCCTAACCCTAACCCGATCCCGAACCCTAACCCTAAACCGAACCCGAACCCTAACCCTAACACTAACCCGAACACTAACCCTAACCTGAACCCTAACCCTAACCCTAACCCTAACCCGAAACCTAACCCTAACCCTAAACCGACCCGTAACCCGAACCCTAACGCGAACCCTAAACATAACCCTAACCCTAACCCGAAACCTAACCCAAACACTAACCCTAACCCTAACCCTAACCCTAACCCTAACCTGAAACCTAACCCTAACCCGAACCCGAACCCTAACCCTAAACCGAACCCGAACCCTAACCCTAACACTAACCCGAACCCTAACCCTAACACTAAACCGAACCCTAACCCTAACCCTAACCCTAACCCTAACCCGAAACTGAACCCTAACCCTAACCCTAACCGTAACCCGAACCCGAACCCTAACCCTAACCCGAACCCTAACCCTAACACTAACCCTAACCCTAAACCGAACCCTAACCCTAACCCGAACCCTAACCCGAACCCGAACCCTAACCCTAACTCTAACCCTAATCCGAACCCGAACCCTAACCCTAACCCTAACCTGAACCCTAACCCTAACC
>JAVLSZ010000004.1:95237500-95240000 GCA_032313775.1 Urocyon cinereoargenteus
CGAACCCTAACCCTAAACCTAATCCTAACCCGAACCCTAACCCGAACCCTAACCCTAACCCGAACCCGAACCCTAACCGTAACACTAACCCGAACCCTAACCCTAACTTGAACCCTAACCCTAAACCTAACCCTAACCCGAACCCTAACCCTAACCCTAACCCGACCCCTAACCCGAACCCTAACCCTAACCCGAACCCTAACCCTAACCCTAACCCTAAACCTAACACTAAACCAAACCCTAACCCTAACCCGAACCCTAACCCGAACCCTAACCCTAACCCGAACCCTAACCCTAACCCTAACCCAAACCCTAACCCTAACCCTACCTCCTAACCCTAACACTAACCCTAAACCGAACCCTAAACCTAACCCGAAACCTAACCCTAACCCGAACACTAACGCGAACCTTAACCCTAACCTGAACCCGAACCCTAACCCTAACCCTAACCCGAACCCAACCGGAACCCTAACCCTAACCGTAACCCGAACACTAACCCTAACCCTAACCCTAAACCGAACCCTAAACCTAACCCTAACCCTAAAACTAAGCCGAACCCTAACCCTAACACTATCCCGAACCCTAACCCTAACCCTAACCCTAACCCGAACCCTAACCCTAACCCTAACCCCTAACCCTAACCCTACCGTAACCCGAACCCTAACCCTAACCCTAAACCGAACCCGAACCCTAACCCTAACCCTCACCCGAACACTAACCGTAACCATAACCCTAACCCTAACCCTAACCCGAACCCTAACCCTAACCCTATCCCGAACCCTAACCTTAACCGTAACCCTATCCCTAACCTGAACCCTCACCCTAACCCTAACCCGAACCCTAAACCTAACCCTAACCCGAACCATAACCCTAACCCGAACCCTAACCCTAACCCTAACCCGAACCCTAACCCTAACCCCGACCCTAACCCGAACCCTAACCCTAACCCTAACCCGAACCCGAACCCTAACACAAACCCTAACCCTAAACCGAACACGAACCCTCACCCTTACCCTAACCCTAACCCTAACCCGAACCCTAACCCTAACCCTAACCCTAACCCTAACCCGAACCCGAACCCGAACCCTAACCCGAACCCTACCCCTAACCCTAATCCGAACCCTAACCCTAACCTTAACCCTAACCCTAACCCAAACCGGAACCCTAACCCTAACCCTAACCCAAACCCTAACCCTAACCCGAACCCTAACCCTAGTCCGAACCCTAACCCCTAACCCTAACCCTAACCCTAACCCGAACCCGAACCCTAACTCTAACCATACCACCTAAACCTAACCCTAACCCTAACCCGAATCCTAACCCTAACCGAACCCTAACCCTAACCCAAACCCGAACCCTAACCCTAACCCGAACCCTAACCTTAACCCTAAACCTAACACTAACCCGAACCCGAACCCTAACCCGTACCCTACCCCTAACACTAATCCGAAACCTAACCCTAACCCTAACCCTAAACCGAACCCGAACCCTAACCCTAACCCGAACCCGAACCCTAACCCTAACCCGAACCCTAACCCTATCCCGAACCCTAACCCGAAACCGAACCCTAACCCTAACCCTAACCGTAACCCGAACCCGAACCCTAACCCTAACCCGAACCCTTACCCGAACCCTAACCCTAACCTAACCCGAACCCTAACCCTAACGCGAACCCTAACCCTAACCCGAAACCTAACCCAAAATCTAACCCTAACCCGAAACTTAACCCTAACCCTAACCCGAACCTTAACCCTAACCCTAACCCTAACCCTAAACCTAACCCTAAACCGAACCCTATACCTACCCTAACCCTAACCCTAACCCGAAACCTAACCCTAACCCTAACCCTAACCCTAACCCGAACGGTAACACTAACCCTAACCCCTAACCCTAACCCTAAACCTAACCCTAACCCGAACCCTAACCCTAAGCCTACCCCTAACTCTAACCCGAACCCGAACCCTAACCCGAACCCTACCCCTAACCCTAATCCGAACCCTAACCCTAACCCTAACCCTAACCCTAACCCTAACCCTAACCCGAAACCGAACCTTAACCCTAACCCGAACTCTAACACTAACACTAACGCTAACCTGAACCCAAACCCTAACCCTAACCCTAACCCGAACTCTAACCCTAACCTTAACCGGAACCCTAACCCTAACCTGAACCCGAACCCTAACCCTAACCCTATCCCGAACCCTAACGCTAACCCGAACCCTAACCCTAACCCTAACCCGAACCCTAACCCTAACGCTAACCCTAACCCTAACCCTAACCCGAACGGTAACCCTAACACTAACCCCTAACCCTAACCCCAACCCTAAACCTAACCTGAACCCTAAACCTAACCCTAATCCTAACCCTAACCCGTACCCGAACCCTAACCCGAACCCTACCCCTAACCCTAATCCGAACCCTAAACCTAACCCTAACCCTAACCCTAACCCTAACCCGAACCCTAACCCTAACCGCAACCCTAACCCTAACCCTAACCCTA
>JAVLSZ010000004.1:95245000-95247500 GCA_032313775.1 Urocyon cinereoargenteus
AAACCGAACCCTAACCCTAACCCTAACCCGAACCCGAACCCTAACCCAAACCCTAACCCTAAACCGAACACGAACCCTCACCCTAACCCTAACCCTAACCCTAACCCGAACCCTAACCCTAACCCTAACCCTAACCCTAACCCGAACCCGAACCCGAACCCTAACCCGAACCCGACCCCTAACCCTAATCCGAACCCTAACCCTAACCTTAACCCTAACCCTAACCCAAACCGGAACCCTAACCCTAACCCTAACCCAAACCCTAACCCTAACCCGAACCCTAACCCTAACCCGAACCCTAACCCCTAACCCTAACCCTAACCCTAACCCGAACCCGAACCCTAACTCTAACCATACCACCTAAACCTAACCCTAACCCTAACCCGAATCCTAACCCTAACCGAACCCTAACCCTAACCCAAACCCGAACCCTAACCCTAACCCGAACCCTAACCTTAACCCTAAAACTAACACTAACCCGAACCCGAACCCTAACCCGTACCCTACCCCTAACACTAATCCGAAACCTAACCCTAACCCTAACCCTAACCCTAAACCGAACCCGAACCCTAAACCTAACCCGAACCCGAACCCTAACCCTAACCCGAACCCTAACCCTATCCCGAACCCTAACCCGAAACCGAACCCTAACCCTAACCCTAACCGTAACCCGAACCCGAACCCTAACCCTAACCCGAACCCTAACCCGAACCCTAACCCTAACCTAACCCGAACCCTAACCCTAACGCGAACCCTAACCCTAACCCGAAACCTAACCCAAAATCTAACCCTAACCCGAAACTTAACCCTAACCCTAACCCGAACCTTAACCCTAACCCTAACCCTAACCCTAACCCTAAACCTAACCCTAAACCGAACCCTATACCTACCCTAACCCTAACCCTAACCCGAAACCTAACCCTAACCCTAACCCTAACCCTAACCCGAACGGTAACACTAACCCTAACCCCTAACCCTAACCCTAAACCTAACCCTAACCCGAACCCTAACCCTAAGCCTACCCCTAACCCTAACCCGAAACCGAACCCTAACCCGAACCCTACCCCTAACCCTAATCCGAACCCTAACCCTAACCCTAACCCTAACCCTAACCCTAACCCGAAACCGAACCTTAACCCTAACCCGAACTCTAACACTAACACTAACGCTAACCTGAACCCAAACCCTAACCCTAACCCTAACCCGAACTCTAACCCTAACCTTAACCGGAACCCTAACCCTAACCTGAACCCGAACCCTAACCCTAACCCTATCCCGAACCCTAACGCTAACCCGAACCCTAACCCTAACCCTAACCCGAACCCTAACCCTAACGCTAACCCTAACCCTAACCCTAACCCGAACGGTAACCCTAACACTAACCCCTAACCCTAACCCCAACCCTAAACCTAACCTGAACCCTAAACCTAACCCTAATCCTAACCCTAACCCGTACCCGAACCCTAACCCGAACCCTACCCCTAACCCTAATCCGAACCCTAAACCTAACCCTAACCCTAACCCTAACCCTAACCCGAACCCTAACCCTAACCGCAACCCTAACCCTAACCCTAACCCTAACCCGAACCCTAACCCGTACCCTAACCCTAACCCTAACCCGAACCCTAACCCTAACCCTAAACCTAACCCGAACCCTAAACCTAACCTTAACCGGAACCCTAACACTAACCCTAACCCAAACCCGAACCATAACCCCTTAACCGAATCCTAACCCTAACCCGAACCCTAACCCGAACCCTAACCCTAACCCTAACGCCGAACCCGAACCCTAACCCTAACCCTAACCCGAACCCTAACCCGAAACCTAACCCTAACCCGATCCCGAACCCTAACCCTAACCCGAACCCGAACCCTAACCCTAACCCTAACACAAACCCTAACACTAACCCGAACCCTAACCCTAACCCTAACCCTAACCCGAACCCTAACCCTAACCCTAACCCGACCCCTAACCCGAACCCTAAAGCGAACCCTAACCCTAACCCTAACCCTAACCCTAATCCTAACCCGAAACTTAACCCTAACCCTAACCCGAACCCTAACCCTAACCTTAACCCTAACCCTAACGCTAAACCGAACCTTAACCCTAACCCTCACCCTGCCCCGTACCCTAACCCTAATCCTAACCCTAAACCGAACCCTAAACCGAACCCTAACCCTAACCCTAACACGAACCCTAACCCTACCCCTAACCCTAACCCGAACCCTAAACCTAACCATAACCCTAACCCTAACCCTAACCTGAACCCTAACCCTAACACTAACCCGAACCCTAACCCTAACCCGAACCCGAACCCTAACCCTAACACTAAACCGAACCCTAAACCTAACCTGAACCCTAACCCTAACCCTAACCCTAACTTGAACCCGAACCATAACCCGAACCCTACACCTAACACTAATCCGAACCCTAACCCTAACCTTAATCCTAACCCAGCTCTAACCCGAACCCGAACCCTAAACCTAACCCTAACCCTAA
>JAVLSZ010000004.1:95250000-95312500 GCA_032313775.1 Urocyon cinereoargenteus
AACCCTAACCCTAACCCTAACCCGAACCCGAACCCTAACCCGAACCCGACCCCTAACCCTAATCCGAACCCTAACCCTAACCCTAAACCTAACCCTAAACCAAACCCGAACCCTAACCCTAACCGGAACCCTAACCCTAACCCTAACCCTAACCAGAACCCTACCCCGAACCCTAACCCTAACCCTAACGCGAACCCTAACCCTATCACTAAACCTAAACTGAACCCTAACCCTAACCCTAAACCTAACCTGAACCCTAACCCTAACACGAACCCGAACCCTTACCCTAACCCTAACCCGAACACTAACCCTAACCCTAACCCGAACCCTAACCCTAACCCTAACCTGAACACTAACCCCTACCCTAACCCGAACCCGAACCCTAACCCGAACCCTAACCCTAACCCTAACCCTAACCCTAACCCGAATCCTAACCCTAAACCTAACACTAACCCTAACCCTATCCCGAACCCTAACCCTAAACCTAACCCTAACCCTAAACAGAACCCTGACCCTAAACTTAACCGGAACCCTAACCCTAACGCTAACCCGAACCCGAACCCTAACCCCTTACCCGAATCCTAACCCTAACCCGAACCCTAACCCGAACCCTAACCATAACCCTAACCCCGAACCCGAACCCTAACCCTAAACCTAATCCTAACCCGAACCCTAACCCGAACCCTAACCCTAACCCGAACCCGAACCCTAACCCTAACACTAACCCGAACCCTAACCCTAACTTGAACCCTAACCCTAAACCTAACCCTAACCCGAACCCTAACCCTAACCCTAACCCGACCCCTAACCCGAACCCTAACCCTAACCCGAACCCTAACCCTAACCCTAACCCTAACCCTAACACTAAACCAAACCCTAACCCTAACCCTAACCGTAACCCGAACCCTAACCCTAACCCTAACCCTAACCCTAACCGGAACCCTCACCCTAACCCTAACAATAACCCGAACCCTAACCTGAACCCTAACCCTAACCCTAACCCGAACCCTAACCCTAACCCTAACCTTAACCCTAACCCTAACCCTAACCCTAACCCTAACCCGAACCGGAACCCTAACCGAACCCAACCCCTAACCCTAATCCGAACCCTAACCCTAACCCTAACCCGAACCCTAACACTAACCAGAACGCTAACCCTAACCCTAACCCTAACCCTAACCCTAACCCGAACCCTAACACTAACCCGAACCCTAACTCCTAACCCTAACCCTAACCCTAACACGAACCCGAACCCTAACCCTAACCCTAACCCTAACCCTAACCCGAACCCTAACACTAACCCGAACCCTAACTCCTAACCCTAACCCTAACCCTAAACCTAACCCGAACCCTAACCCTAACCCTACCTCCTAACCCTAACACTAACCCTAAACCGAACCCTAACCCTTACCCGAACCCTAACCCTAACCCGAACACTAACCCGAACCCTAAACCTAACCTGAACCCGAACCCTAACCCTAAACCTAACCCGAACCCAACCCGAACCCTAACCCTAACCGTAACCCGAACACTAAAACTAACCCTAACCCTACCCCGAACCCTAACCCTAACCCTAACCCTAACACTAACCCGAACCCTAACCCTAACCCGAACCCGAGCCCTAACCCTAACCCTAAACCTAACCCTAACCCTAACCCGAACCGTAACCCGAACCCTAAGCCTACCCTAACCCTAACACTAACCCGAACACGAACCCTAACCCGTACCCTACTGCTAACCCTAATCCGAACACTAACCCTAACCCTAACCCTAACCCTAAAACGAACCCGAACCCTAACCCTAACCCGAACCCTAACCCTAAACCGAACCCTAACCATATACCGTACCCTAACCCGAAACCGAACCCTAACCCTAACCCTAACCGTAACACGAACCCGAACCCTAACCCTAACCCGAACCCTAACCCTAACACTAACCCTAACCCTAAACCGAACCCTAACCCTAACGCGAACCCTAACCCTAACCCGAAACCTAACCCAAACTCTAACCCTATCCCGAACCTTAACCCTAACCCTAACCCGAACCTTAACCCTAACCCGAACCCTGACCCTAACCCTAACCCGAACACTAACCGTAACCATAACCCTAACCCTAACCCTAACCCGAACCCTAACCCTAACCCTATCCCGAACCCTAACCTTAACCGTAACCCTATCCCTAACCCGAAACCTAACCCTAACCCTAACCCGAACCCTAAACCTAACCCTAACCCGAACCATAACCCTAACCCGAACCCTAAACCTAATCCTAACCCGAACCCTAACCCTAACCCGAACCCTAACCCTAACCCTAACCCTAAGCCTAACCAGAACCCTAACCCTAACCCTAACCCGAAACTTAACCCTAACCCGAACCCTAACCCTATACCGAACCCTAACCCGAAACCGAACCCTAACCCTAACCCTAACCGTAACACGAACCCGAACCCTAACCCTAACCCGAATCTTAACCCTAACACTAACCCTAACCCTAAACCGAACCCTAACCCTAACGCGAACCCTAACCCTAACCCGAAACCTAACCCAAACTCTAACCCTATCCCGAACCTTAACCCTAACCCTAACCCGAACCTTAACCCTAACCCGAACCCTGACCCTAACCCTAACCCGAACACTAACCGTAACCATAACCCTAACCCTAACCCTAACCCGAACCCTAACCCTAACCCTATCCCGAACCCTAACCTTAACCGTAACCCTATCCCTAACCCGAACCCTAACCCTAACCCTAAACCGAACCCTAAACCTAACCCTAACCCGAACCATAACCCTAACCCGAACCCTAAACCTAACCCTAACCCGAACCCTAAACCTAACCCGAACCCTAACCCTAACCCTAACCCTAAGCCTAACCCGAACCCTAACCCTAACCCTAACCCGAAACTTAACCCTAACCCTACCCCGAACCTTAATCCTAACCCTAACCCTAACCCTAAACCTAACCCGAACCCAAACCCCAACCCTAATCCTAACCCTAACCGGAACCCTAACCCTAACCCTAACCCGAACCCTAACCTGAACCCAAACCCTAACCCTAACCTGAACCCTAGCACTAACCCTAACCTTAACCCTAAACCTAACCCTAAACCTAACCCTAACCCTAACCCGAACCGGAACCCTAACCCGAACTCTACCCCTAACCCTAATCCGAACCCTAACCCTAACACTAACCCTAACCCTAACCCTAAACCTAACCCTAACCCGAACCCTAACACTAACCAGATCGCTAACCCTAACCCTAACCCGAACCCGAACCCGAACCCTAAACCGAAACCTAACCCTAACCCTAACCCGAACCCTAACCCTAAACCGAACCCTAACCCTAACCCTAACCCGAACCCTAACCCTAACCCTAACCCTAACCCGAACCCTAACCCTAACCCTAACCCGAACCCGAACCCTAACCCAAACCCTAACCCTAAACCGAACACGAACCCTCACCTAACCCTCACCCTAACCCGAACCTTAACCCTAAACCTAACCCGAACCCTAACCCTAACCCTAACCCTAAACCGAACCATAACCATAACCCTAACCCTAACCCGAACCCTAACCCTAACCCGAACACTACCCTAACCCTAACCCGAACCCTAACCCTAACCGTAACCCTAACACTAAACCGAACCCTAACCCTAACCCCTAACCCTAACCCTAACCCGAACCCTAACCCTAACCCTAACCCTAACCCGAACCCGAACCCGAACCCTAACCCGAACCCTACCCCTAACCCTAATCCGAACCCTAACCCTAACCTTAAACCTAACCCTAACCCAAACCGGAACCCTAACCCTAACCCTAACCCAAACCCTAACCATAACCCGAACCCTAACCCTAACCCGAAACCTAACCCCTAACCCTAACGCTAACCCTAACCAGAACCCTAACCCTAACTCTACCTCCTAAACCAAACCCTAACCCTAAACCGAACCCTAACCCTAACCGAACCCTAAACCTAACCCGAACCCTAACCCGAACCCTAAACCTAACCCGAACCCGAAACCTACCCCTAACCCGAACGCTAACCCTAACCTGTACCCGAACCCTAACACTAACCCTAACCCGAACCCGAACCCTAACACTAACCCGAACCCGAAACCTAAACCGAACCCGATCCCTAACCCTAACACTAACCCTAAACCGAACCCCAACCCTAACGCTAACCCTAACACTAACACTAAACCTAACCGTAACCCGAAGCCTAACCCGAACCCGAACCCTAACCCTAACCCTAACCCTAACCCGAACCCTAACCCTAACCCGAACCCTAACACTAACCCGAACCCTAAACCTAACCCGAACACGAACCCTAACCCTAACCCTAAACGGAATCCTAACCCTAACCCGAACCCTAACCCTAACCCAAACCCTAACCCTAACCCGAACCCTAACCCGAACCCTAACCCGAACCCTAACCCTAACCCGAACTCTAACCCTAACCCTAACCCGAACCCCAACCCTAACCCGAACCCTAACCCTAAACCTAACCCTAACCAGAACCCTAACCCTAACCATAACCCTAACCCTAACCTGAAACTTAACCCTAACCCTACCCCGAAACTTAACCCTAACCCTAACCCTAAACCTAAACCTAACCCTAACCCTAACCCGAACCCTAAACCTAAACATAACCCTAACCCTAACCTGAACCTTAACCCTAACCCTACCCCGAAACTTAACCCTAACCCTAACCCTAACCCTAAACCTAACCCTAACCCGAACCCTAACCCTAACCCTTACCGTAACCCGAAACCTAACCCTAAGCCTAACCCTAACCCGAACCCTAACCTGAACCCTAAACCTAAACCTAACCCGAACCCTAACCCTAACCCTAACCCTAACCCTAACCCGAACACTAACCCTAACCCTAACCCTAACCCGAACCCTGACCCTAACCCTTACCCTAACCCTAACCCTAACCCGAAACTGAACCCTAACCCTAACCCTAACCGTAACCCGAAACCGAACCCTAACTCTAACCCGAACCCTAACCCTAACACTAACCCTAACCCTAACCCGAACCCTAACCCTAACCCGAACCCTAACCCGAACCCGAACCCTAACCCTAACAGTAAGCCTAATCCGAACCCGAACCCTACCCCTAACCCTAATCCGAACCCTAACCCTAACCCTAACCCTAACCCTAACCCTAACCCGAACCCTAACCCTAACCAGAACCCTAACCCTAACCCTAACCCTAACCCGAACAGTAACCCTAACCCTCACCCTAACCCGAACCCTAACCCTAACCCTAACCCTAACCCTAACCCGAACCCAAACCCTAACCCTAACCCGAACCCTAAACCTAACCCTAACCCTAACCCGAAACCTAACCGTAACCATAAGCCTAACCCTAACCCTAATCCGAACCCTAACCCTAACCCTAAACCAAACCCTAACCTTAACCGTAACCCTAACCCTAACCCGAACCCTAACCCTAACCCTAACCCGAAACCTAAACCTAACCCTAACCCGAACCCTAACCCTAACCCGAACCCTAACCCTAACCCTAACCCTAAGCCTAACACGAACCCTAACCTGAACCCTAACCCTAACCCTAACCTGAACCCTAAACCTAACCCTAACCCTAACCCTAACCCGAAACTTAACCCTAACCCTACCCCGAACCTTAATCCTAACCCTAACCCTAACCCTAAACCTAACCCGAACCCAAACCCCAACCCTAATCCTAACCCTAACCGGAACCCTAACCCTAACCCTAACCCGAACCCTAACCTGAACCCAAACCCTAACCCTAACCTGAACCCTAACACTAACCCTAAACTTAACCCTAAACCTAACCCTAAACCTAACCCTAACCCTAACCCGAACCGGAACCCTAACCCGAACTCTACCCCTAACCCTAATCCGAACCCTAACCCTAACACTAACCCTAACCCTAACCCTAAACCTAACCCTAACCCGAACCCTAACACTAACCAGATCGCTAACCCTAACCCTAACCCGAACCCGAACCCGAACCCTAAACCGAAACCTAACCCTAACCCTAACCCGAACCCTAACCCTAAACCGAACCCTAACCCTAACCCTAACCCGAACCCTAACCCTAACCCTAACCCTAACCCGAACCCTAACCCTAACCCTAACCCGAACCCGAACCCTAACCCAAACCCTAACCCTAAACCGAACACGAACCCTCACCTAACCCTCACCCTAACCCGAACCTTAACCCTAAACCTAACCCGAACCCTAACCCTAACCCTAACCCTAAACCGAACCATAACCATAACCCTAACCCTAACCCGAACCCTAACCCTAACCCGAACACTACCCTAACCCTAACCCGAACCCTAACCCTAACCGTAACCCTAACACTAAACCGAACCCTAACCCTAACCCCTAACCCTAACCCTAACCCGAACCCTAACCCTAACCCTAACCCTAACCCGAACCCGAACCCGAACCCTAACCCGAACCCTACCCCTAACCCTAATCCGAACCCTAACCCTAACCTTAAACCTAACCCTAACCCAAACCGGAACCCTAACCCTAACCCTAACCCAAACCCTAACCATAACCCGAACCCTAACCCTAACCCGAAACCTAACCCCTAACCCTAACGCTAACCCTAACCAGAACCCTAACCCTAACTCTACCTCCTAAACCAAACCCTAACCCTAAACCGAACCCTAACCCTAACCGAACCCTAAACCTAACCCGAACCCTAACCCGAACCCTAAACCTAACCCGAACCCGAAACCTACCCCTAACCCGAACGCTAACCCTAACCTGTACCCGAACCCTAACACTAACCCTAACCCGAACCCGAACCCTAACACTAACCCGAACCCGAAACCTAAACCGAACCCGATCCCTAACCCTAACACTAACCCTAAACCGAACCCCAACCCTAACGCTAACCCTAACACTAACACTAAACCTAACCGTAACCCGAAGCCTAACCCGAACCCGAACCCTAACCCTAACCCTAACCCTAACCCGAACCCTAACCCTAACCCGAACCCTAACACTAACCCGAACCCTAAACCTAACCCGAACCCGAACCCTAACCCTAACCCTAAACGGAATCCTAACCCTAACCCGAACCCTAACCCTAACCCAAACCCTAACCCTAACACGAACCCTAACCCGAACCCTAACCCGAACCCTAACCCTAACCCGAACTCTAACCCTAACCCTAACCCGAACCCCAACCCTAACCCGAACCCTAACCCTAAACCTAACCCTAACCAGAACCCTAACCCTAACCATAACCCTAACCCTAACCTGAACCTTAACCCTAACCCTACCCCGAAACTTAACCCTAACCCTAACCCTAAACCTAAACCTAAACCTAACCCTAACCCGAACCCTAAACCTAAACATAACCCTAACCCTAACCTGAACCTTAACCCTAACCCTACCCCGAAACTTAACCCTAACCCTAACCCTAACCCTAAACCTAACCCTAACCCGAACCCTAACCCTAACCCTTACCGTAACCCGAAACCTAACCCTAAGCCTAACCCTAACCCGAACCCTAACCTGAACCCTAAACCTAAACCTAACCCGAACCCTAACCCTAACCCTAACCCTAACCCTAACCCGAACACTAACCCTAACCCTAACCCTAACCCGAACCCTGACCCTAACCCTTACCCTAACCCTAACCCTAACCCGAAACTGAACCCTAACCCTAACCCTAACCGTAACCCGAAACCGAAACCTAAATCTAACCCGAACCCTAACCCTAACACTAACCCTAACCCTAACCCGAACCCTAACCCTAACCCGAACCCTAACCCGAACCCGAACCCTAACCCTAACAGTAAGCCTAATCCGAACCCGAACCCTACCCCTAACCCTAATCCGAACCCTAACCCTAACCCTAACCCTAACCCTAACCCTAACCCGAACCCTAACCCTAACCAGAACCCTAACCCTAAACCTAACCCTAACCCTAACCCGAACAGTAACCCTAACCCTCACCCTAACCCGAACCCTAACCCTAACCCTAACCCTAACCCTAACCCGAACCCTAACCCAAACCCTAACCCTAACCCGAACCCTAAACCTAACCCTAACCCTAACCCGAAACCTAACCGTAACCATAAGCCTAACCCTAACCCTAACCCGAACCCTAACCCTAACCCTAAACCGAACCCTAACCTTAACCGTAACCCTAACCCTAACCCGAACCCTAACCCTAACCCTAACCCGAAACCTAAACCTAACCCTAACCCTCACCCTAACCCGAACCCTAACCCTAACCCTAACCCTAACCCTAACCCGAACTCTAACCCAAACCCTAACCCTAACCCGAACCCTAAACCTAACCCTAACCCTAACCCGAAACCTAACCGTAACCATAAGCCTAACCCTAACCCTAACCCGAACCCTAACCCTTACCCTAAACCGAACCCTAACCTTAACCGTAACCCTAACCCTAACCCGAACCCTAACCCTAACCCTAACCCGAAACCTAAACCTAACCCTAACCCGAACCCTAACCCTAACCCGAACCCTAACCCTAACCCTAACCCTAAGCCTAACACGAACCCTAACCTGAACCCTAACCCTAACCCTAACCTGAACCCTAAACCTAACCCTAACCCTAACCCTAACCCGAAACTTAACCCTAACCCTACCCCGAACCTTAATCCTAAACCTAACCCTAACCCTAAACCTAACCCGAACCCAAACCCCAACCCTAATCCTAACCCTAACCGGAACCCTAACCCTAACCCTAACCCGAACCCTAACCTGAACCCAAACCCTAACCCTAACCTGAACCCTAACACTAACCCTAACCTTAACCCTAAACCTAACCCTAAACCTAACCCTAACCCTAACCCGAACCGGAACCCTAACCCGAACTCTACCCCTAACCCTAATCCGAACCCTAACCCTAACACTAACCCTAACCCTAACCCTAAACCTAACCCTAACCCGAACCCTAACACTAACCAGATCGCTAACCCTAACCCTAACCCGAACCCGAACCCGAACCCTAAACCGAAACCTAACCCTAACCCTAACCCGAACCCTAACCCTAAACCGAACCCTAACCCTAACCCTAACCCGAACCCTAACCCTAACCCTAACCCTAACCCGAACCCTAACCCTAACCCTAACCCGAACCCGAACCCTAACCCAAACCCTAACCCTAAACCGAACACGAACCCTCACCTAACCCTCACCCTAACCCGAACCTTAACCCTAAACCTAACCCGAACCCTAACCCTAACCCTAACCCTAAACCGAACCATAACCATAACCCTAACCCTAACCCGAACCCTAACCCTAACCCGAACACTACCCTAACCCTAACCCGAACCCTAACCCTAACCGTAACCCTAACACTAAACCGAACCCTAACCCTAACCCCTAACCCTAACCCTAACCCGAACCCTAACCCTAACCCTAACCCTAACCCGAACCCGAACCCGAACCCTAACCCGAACCCTACCCCTAACCCTAATCCGAACCCTAACCCTAACCTTAAACCTAACCCTAACCCAAACCGGAACCCTAACCCTAACCCTAACCCAAACCCTAACCATAACCCGAACCCTAACCCTAACCCGAAACCTAACCCCTAACCCTAACGCTAACCCTAACCAGACCCCTAACCCTAACTCTACCTCCTAAACCAAACCCTAACCCTAAACCGAACCCTAACCCTAACCGAACCCTAAACCTAACCCGAACCCTAACCCGAACCCTAAACCTAACCCGAACCCGAAACCTACCCCTAACCCGAACGCTAACCCTAACCTGTACCCGAACCCTAACACTAACCCTAACCCGAACCCGAACCCTAACACTAACCCGAACCCGAAACCTAAACCGAACCCGATCCCTAACCCTAACACTAACCCTAAACCGAACCCCAACACTAACGCTAACCCTAACACTAACACTAAACCTAACCGTAACCCGAAGCCTAACCCGAACCCGAACCCTAACCCTAACCCTAACCGTAACCCGAACCCTAACCCTAACCCGAACCCTAACACTAACCCGAACCCTAAACCTAACCCGAACCCGAACCCTAACCCTAATCCTAAACGGAATCCTAACCCTAACCCGAACCCTAACCCTAACCCAAACCCTAACCCTAACCCGAACCCTAACCCGAACCCTAACCCGAACCCTAACCCTAACCCGAACTCTAACCCTAACCCTAACCCGAACCCCAACCCTAACCCGAACCCTAACCCTAAACCTAACCCTAACCAGAACCCTAACCCTAACCATAACCCTAACCCTAACCTGAACCTTAACCCTAACCTTACCCCGAAACTTAACCCTAACCCTAACCCTAAACCTAAACCTAACCCTAACCCTAACCCGAACCCTAAACCTAAACATAACCCTAACCCTAACCTGAACCTTAACCCTAACCCTACCCCGAAACTTAACCCTAACCCTAACCCTAAACCTAACCCTAACCCGAACCCTAACCCTAACCCTTACCGTAACCCGAAACCTAACCCTAAGCCTAACCCTAACCCGAACCCTAACCTGAACCCTAAACCTAAACCTAACCCGAACCCTAACCCTAACCCTAACCCTAACCCTAACCCGAACACTAACCCTAACCCTAACCCTAACCCGAACCCTGACCCTAACCCTTACCCTAACCCTAACCCTAACCCGAAACTGAACCCTAACCCTAACCCTAACCGTAACCCGAAACCGAACCCTAACTCTAACCCGAACCCTAACCCTAACACTAACCCTAACCCTAACCCGAACCCTAACCCTAACCCGAACCCTAACCCGAACCCGAACCCTAACCCTAACAGTAAGCCTAATCCGAACCCGAACCCTACCCCTAACCCTAATCCGAACCCTAACCCTAACCCTAACCCTAACCCTAACCCTAACCCGAACCCTAACCCTAACCAGAACCCTAACCCTAACCCTAACCCTAACCCGAACAGTAACCCTAACCCTCACCCTAACCCGAACCCTAACCCTAACCCTAACCCTAACCCTAACCCGAACCCTAACCCAAACCCTAACCCTAACCCGAACCCTAAACCTAACCCTAACCCTAACCCGAAACCTAACCGTAACCATAAGCCTAACCCGAACCCTAACCCTAACCCTAAACCGAACCCTAACCTTAACCGTAACCCTAACCCTAACCCGAACCCTAACCCTAACCCTAACCCGAAACCTAAACCTAACCCTAACCCGAACCCTAACCCTAACCCGAACCCTAACCCTAACCCTAACCCTAAGCCTAACACGAACCCTAACCTGAACCCTAACCCTAACCCTAACCTGAACCCTAAACCTAACCCTAACCCTAACCCTAACCCGAACCCTAACCCTCACCCTAACCCTAACCGGAACCCTAACCGTAATCCTAACCCGAACCCGAACCCTAACCCCTTACCCGAATCCTAACCCTAACCCGAACCCTAACCCGAACCCTAACCCTAACACTAACCACGAACACGAACCCTAACCCTAACCCTAACCCTAACCCGAACCCTAACCCTAACCCTAAACCTAAACCTAACCCTAACCCGAACCCTAAACCTAACCCAAACCCGAACCCTAACCCTAAACCTAACCCTAACCCTAACCCGAACTGTAACCCTAACCCTAACCCCTAACCCTAACCCTAACCCTAACCCTAACCCGGAACCTAACCCTAACCCTAACCCTAAACCTAAACCTAACCCGTACCCGAACCCTAACCCGAACCCTACCCCTAACCCTAATCCGAAACCTAACCCTAACCCTAACCATAACCTTAACCCGAACCCGAACCCTAACCCTAACCGGAACCCTAACCCTAACCCTAACCCGAAACCTAACCCGAACCCTTACTCTAACCCTAACCCTAACCCGAACCCTAACCCTAACCCTAACCCTAACCCGAAACCTAACCCTAACCTTAACCGGAACCCTAACACTAACCCTAACCCGAACCCGAACCCGAACCCTAACCCTCACACTAATCCCGAACCCGAACCCTAACCCTAACCCTAACCCGAACCCTAACCCGAACCCTAACCCTAACATGATCCCGAAACCTAACCCTAACCCAACCCGAACCCTAACCCTAACCCTAACCCAAACCCTAACACTAACCCGAACCCTAACCCTAACCCTAACCCTAACCCGAACCCTAACCCTAACCCTAACCCGACCCCTAACCCGAACCCTAACGCGAACCCTAACCCTAACCCTAACCCTAATCCTAACCCAAACCTTAACCCTAACCCTAACCCGAAACCTAACCCTAACATTAACCCTAACCCTAACCCTAAACCGAACCCTAACCCTAACCCTCACTCTGCCCCGAACCTTAACCCTAATCCTAACCCTAACACGAACCCTAACCCGAACTCTAACCCTAACCCTAACCCTAACACTAACCCGAACCCTAACCCTAACCCGAACCCGAGCCCTAACCCTAACCCTAAACCTAACCCTAACCCTAACCCGAACCGTAACCCGAACCCTAAGCCTACCCTAACCCTAACACTAACCCGAACACGAACCCTAACCGGTACCCTAACGCTAACCCTAATCCGAACACTAACCCTAACCCTAACCCTAACCCTAAAACGAACCCGAACCCTAACCCTAACCCGAACCCGAACCCTAACCCTAACCCGAACCCTAACCCTATACCGAACCCTAACCCGAAACCGAACCCTAACCCTAACCCTAACCGTAACACGAACCCGAACCCTAACCCTAACCCGAACCCTAACCCTAACACTAACCCTAACCCTAAACCGAACCCTAACCCTAACGCGAACCCTAACCCTAACCCAAAACCTAACCCAAACTCTAACCCTATCCCGAACCTTAACCCTAACCCTAACCCGAACCTTAACCCTAACCCGAACCCTGACCCTATCCCTAACCCGAACACTAACCGTAACCATAACCCTAACCCTAACCCTAACCCGAACCCTAACCCTAACCCTATCCCGAACCCTAACCTTAACCGTAACCCTATCCCTAACCCGAACCCTAACCCTAACCCTAACCCGAACCCTAAACCTAACCCTAACCCGAACCATAACCCTAACCCGAACCCTAAACCTAACCCTAACCCGAACCCTAACCCTAACCCGAACCCTAACCCTAACCCTAACCCTAAGCCTAACCCGAACCCTAACCCTAACCCTAACCAGAAACTTAACCCTAACCCTACCCCGAACCTTAATCCTAACCCTAACCCTAACCCTAAACCTAACCCGAACCCAAACCCCAACCCTAATCCTAACCCTAACCGGAATCTTAACCCTAACCCTAACCCGAACCCTAACCCGAACCCTAACCCTAACCCGAACCCTAACCCTAACCCTAACCCTAACCCGAAACCTAACCGTAACCATAAGCCTAACCCTAACCCTAACCCGAACCCTAACCCTAACCCTAACCCGAACCCTAACCTTAACCGTAACCCTAAGCCTAACCCGAACCCTAACCCTAACCCTAACCCGAAAACTAAACCTAACCCTAACCCGAACCCTAACCCTAACCCGAACCCTAACCCTAACCCTAACCCTAAGCCTAACACGAACCCTAACCTGAACCCTAACCCTAACCCTAACCTGTACCCTAAACCTAACCCTAACCCTAACCCTAACCCGAACCCTAACCCTAACCCTAACCCTAACCGGAACCCTAACCGTAATCCTAACCAGAACCCGAACCCTAACCCCTTACCCGAATCCTAACCCTAACCCGAACCCTAACCCGAACCCTAACCCTAACACTAACCACGAACCCTAACCCTAACCCTAACCCTAACCCTAACCCGAACCCTAACCCTAACCCTAAACCTAAAACTAACCCTAACCCGAACCCTTAACCTAACCCAAACCCGAAACCTAACCCTAAACCTAACCCTAACCCTAACCCGAACTGTAACCCTAACCCTAACCCCTAACCCTAACCCTAACCCTAACCCGAAACCTAACCCTAACCCTAACCCTATCCCTAACCCGAACCCGAACCCTAACCCTAACCGGAACCCTAACCCTAACCCTAACCCGAAACCTAACCCGAACCCTTACCCTAACCCTAACCCTAACCGAACCCTAACCCTAACCCTAACCCTAACCCGAACCCTAACCCTAACCTTAACCGGAACCCTAACACTAACCCTAACCTGAACCCGAACCATAACCCCTTACCCGAATCCTAACCCTAACCCGAACCCGAACCCGAACCCGAACCCTAACCCTAACCCCGAACCCGAACCCTAACCCTAACCCTAACCCGAACCCTAACCCGAACCCTAACCCTAACATGATCCCGAAACCTAACCCTAACCCGAACCCGAACCCTAACCCTAACCCTAACCCAAACCCTAACACTAACCCGAACCCTAACCCTAACACTAACCCTAACCCGAACCCTAACCCTAACCTTAACCCGACCCCTAACCCGAACCCTAACGCGAACCCTAACCCTAACCCTAACCCTAATCCTAACCCAAACCTTAACCCTAACCCTAACCCGAAACCTACCCTAACATTAACCCTAACCCTAACCCTAAACCGAACCCTAAACCTAACCCTCACTCTGCCCCGAACCTTAACCCTAATCCTAACCCTAACACGAACCCTAACCCGAACTCTAACCCTAACCCTAACCCTAACACTAACCCGAACCCTAAACCTAACCCGAACCCGAGCCCTAACCCTAACCCTAAACCTAACCCTAACCCTAACCCGAACCGTAACCCGAACCCTAAGCCTACCCTAACCCTAACACTAACCCGAACACGAACCCTAACCCGTACCCTACCGCTAACCCTAATCCGAACACTAACCCTAACCCTAACCCTAACCCTAAAACGAACCCGAACCCTAACCCTAACCCGAACCCGAACCCTAACCCTAACCCGAACCCTAACCCTATACCGAACCCTAACCCGAAACCGAACCCTAACCCTAAACCTAACCGTAACACGAACCCGAACCCTAACCCTAACCTGAACCCTAACCCTAACACTAACCCTAACCCTAAACCGAACCCTAACCCTAACGCGAACCCTAACCCTAACCCGAAACCTAACCCAAAATCTAACCCTATCCCGAACCTTAACCCTAACCCTAACCCGAACCTTTACCCTAACCCGAACCCTGACCCTAACCCTAACCCGAACACTAACCGTAACCATAACCCTAACCCTAACCCTAACCCGAACCCTAACCCTAACCCTATCCCGAACCGTAACCTTAACCATAACCCTATCCCTAACCCGAACCCTAACCCTAACCCTATCCCGAACCCTAAACCTAACCCTAACCCGAACCATAACCCTAACCCTAACCCGAACCCTAAACCTAAACCTAACCCTAAGCCTAACCCGAACCCTAACCCTAACCCTAACCCGAAACTTAACCCTAACCCTACCCCGAACCTTAATCCTAACCCTAACCCTAACCCTAAACCTAACCCGAACCCAAACCCCAACCCTAATCCTAACCATAACCGGAACCCTAACCCTAACCCTAACCCGAACCCTAACCTGAACCCAAACCCTAACCCTAACCCGAACCCTAACACTAACCCTAACCTTAACCCTAAACCTAACCCTAAACCTAACCCTAACCCTAACCCGAACCGGAACCCTAACCCGAACTCTACCCCTAACCCTAAACCGAACCCTAACCCTAACACTAACCCTAACCCTAAACCTAAACCTAACCCTAACCCGAACCCTAACACTAACCAGATCGCTAACCCTAACCCTAACCCTAACCCGAACCCGAACCCTAAACCGAAACCTAACCCTAACCCTAACCCGAACCCGAACCCTAACCCGAACCCTAACCCTAACCCTAACCCGAACCCTAACCCTAACCCTAACCCGAACCCTAACCCTAACCCTAACCCTAACCCGAACCCGAACCCTAACCCAAACCCTAACCCTAAACCGAACACGAACCCTCACCCTAACCCTCACCCTAACCCGAACCTTAACCCTAACCCTAACCCGAACCCTAACCCTAACCCTAACCCTAAACCGAACCATAATCCTAACACTAACCCTAACCCTAACCCTAACCCTAACCCTAACCCTAACCCTAACCCGAACCCTAACCCGAACCCTAACCCTAACCCTAACCCGAACCCTAACCCTAACCCTAACCCTAACCCGAACCCTAACCCTAACCATAACCCTAACCCTAACCCTAACCCGAACACTACCCTAACCCTAACCCGAACCCTAACCCTAACCGTAACCCTAACCCTAAACCGAACCCTAACCCTAACACCTAACCCTAACCCTAACCCTAACCCGAACCCTAACCATAACCCTAACCCTAACCCTAACCCGAACCCGAACCCGAACCCTAACCCGAACCCTACCCCTAACCCTAATCCGAACCCTAACCCTAACCTTAAACCTAACCCTAACCCAAACCAGAACCCTAACCCTAACCCTAACCCAAACCCTAACCATAACCCGAACCCTAAACCTAACCCGAACCCTAACCCCTAACCCTAACCCTAACCCTAACCAGAACCCTAACCCTAACTCTACCTCCTAAACCTAACCCTAACCCTAAACCGAACCCTAACCCTAACCCAACCCTAAACCTAACCCAAACCCTAACCCGAACGCTAAACCTAACCCGAACCCGAAACCTACCCCTAACCCAAACGCTAACCCTAACCCGTACCCGAACCCTAACACTAACCCTATCCCGAACCCGAACCCTAACACTAACCCGAACCCTAACCCTAACCCGAACCCGAACCCTAACCCTAACCCTAAACGGAATCCTAAACCTAACCCGAACCCTAACCCTAACCCAAACCCTAACCCTAACCCGAACCCTAACCCGAACCCTAACCCGAACCCTAACCCTAACCCGAACTCTAACCCTAACCCTAAACCGAACCCCAACCCTAACCCGAACCCTAACCCTAAACCTAACCCTATCCCGAACCCTAACCCTAACCATAACCCTAACCCAAACCTGAACCTTAACCCTAACCCTACCCCGAAACTTAAACCTAACCCTAACCCTAACCCTAAACCTAACCCTAAACCTAACCCGAACCCTAACCCTAAACATAACCCTAACCCTAACCTGAACCTTAACCCTAACCCTACCCCGAAACTTAACCCTAACCCTAACCCTAACCCTAAACCTAACCCTAACCCGAACCCTAACCCTAATCCTTACCGTAACCCGAAACCTAACCCTAAGCCTAACCCTAACCCGAAACCTAACCTGAACCCTAAACCTAAACCTAACCCGAACCCTAACCCTAACCCTAACCCTAACCCTAACCCTAACACGAACACTAAACCTAACCCTAACCCTAACCCGAACCCTGACCCTAACCCTTACCCTAACCCTAACCCTAACCCGAAACTGAACCCTAACCCTAACCGTAACCGTAACCCGAAACCGAACCATAACTCTAACCCGAACCCTAACCCTAACACTAACCCTAACCCTAAACCGAACCCGAACCCTACCCCTAACCCTAATCCGAACCCTAACCCTAACCCTAACCCTAACCCTAACCCTAACCCGAAACCTAACCCTAACCAGAACCCTAACCCTAACCCTAACCCTAACCCGAACAGTAACCCTAACCCTCACCCTAACCCGAACCCTAACCCTAACCCTAACCCTAACCCTAACCCGAACCCTAACCCGAACCCTAACCCTAACCCGAACTCTAACCCTAACCCTAACCCTAACCCGAAACCTAACCCTAACCAGAACCCTAACCCTAACCCTAACCCTAACCCGAACAGTAACCCTAACCCTCACCCTAACCCGAACCCTAACCCTAACCCTAACCCTAACCCGAACCCTAACCCGAACCCTAACCCTAACCCGAACCCTAACCCTAAACCTAACCCGAACCCTAACCTTAACCGTAACCCTAACCCTAACCCGAACCCTAACCCTAACCCTAACCCGAAACCTAAACCTAACCCTAACCCGAACCCTAACCCTAACCCGAACCCTAACCCTAACCCTAACCCTAAGCCTAACACGAACCCTAACCCGAACCCTAACCCTAACACTAACCACGAACACGAACCCTAACCCTAACCCTAACCCTAACCCGAACCCTAACCCTAACCCTAAACCTAAACCTAACCCTAACCCGAACCCTAAACCTAACCCAAACCCGAACCCTAACCCTAAACCTAACCCTAACCCTAACCCGAACTGTAACCCTAACCCTAACGCCTAACCCTAACCCTAACCCTAACCCTAACCCGAAACCTAACCCTAACCCTAACCCTAAACCTAAACCTAACCCGTACCCGAACCCTAACCCGAACCCTACCCCTAACCCTAATCCGAAACCTAACCCTAACCCTAACCCTAACCCTAACCCGAACCCGAACCCTAACCCTAACCGGAACCCTAACCCTAACCCTAACCCGAAACCTAACCCGAACCCTTACCCTAACCCTAACCCTAACCCGAACCCTAACCCTAACCCTAACCCTAACCCGAACCCTAACCCTAACCTTAACCGGAACACTAACACTAACCCTAACCCGAACCCGAACCATAACCCCTTACCCGAATCCTAACCCTAACCCGAACCCGAACCCGAACCCGAACCCTAACCCTAACCCTAACCCCGAACCCGAACCCTAACCCTAACCCTAACCCGAACCCTAACCCGAACCCTAACCCTAACATGATCCCGAAACCTAACCCTAACCCGAACCCGAACCCTAACCCTAACCCTAACCCAAACCCTAACACTAACCCGAACCCTAACCCTAACCCTAACCCTAACCCGAACCCTAACCCTAACCCTAACCCGACCCCTAACCCGAACTCTAACGCGAACCCTAACCCTAACCCTAACCCTAATCCTAACACAAATCTTAACCCTAACCCTAACCCGAAAACTAACCCTAACATTAACCCTAACCCTAACCCTAAACCGAACCCTAACCCTAACCCTCACTCTGCCCCGAACCTTAACCCTAATCCTAACCCTAACACGAACCCTAAACCGAACTCTAACCCTAACCCTAACCCCATCCCGAACCCTAACCCTAACCCTAACCCGAACCCTAACCCTAACCCTAACCCTAACCCTAACCCGAACCCTAACCCTAACCCTAACCCGACCCCTAACCCGAACCCTAACGCGAACCCTAACCCTAACCCTAACCCTAATCCTAACACAAACCTTAACCCTAACCCTAACCCGAAACCTAACCCTAACATTAACCCTAACCCTAACCCTAAACTGACCCTAACCCTAACCCTCACTCTGCCCCGAACCCTAACCCTAATCCTAACCCTAACACGAACCCTAACCCGAAACCTAACCCTAACCGTAACCCTAATCCTAACCCGAACCCTAATCCTAACCCTAACCCCTAACACTAACCCTAAACCTAACCCTAACCCTAACCCTAACCTGAACCCGAACCCTAACCCGAACCCTACACCTAACACTAATCCGAACCCTAACACTAACCTTAATCCTAACCCTAACCCTAACCCTAACCCGAACCCTAACCGTAACCCTACCTCCTAACCCTAACACTAACCCTAAACCGAACCCAAACCCTAACCCGAACCCTAACCCTAAACCGAACACTAACACGAACCCTAACACTAACCTGAACCTGAACCCTAACCCTAACCCTAACCCGAACCCAACCCGAACCCTAACTCTAACCGTAACCCGAACACTAACCCTAACCCTAACCTGAACCCTAACCCTAAACCTAACCCTAACACTAACCCGAACTCTAAACCTAACACTAACCCGAAACCTAACCCTAACCCTAACACTAAACGTAACCCGAACACTAACCCTAACCCTAACCCCTAACCCTAACCCTAACCCTAACCGTAACCCGAACCCTAACCCTAACCTAACCCTAACACTAACCCGAACACGAACCCTAACGCGTACCCTACCCCTAACCCTAATAGGAACCCTAACCCTAACCCTAACCCTAACCCTAAACCGAACCCGAATCCTAACCCTAACCCGAACCCGAACCCTAAACCTAACCCGAACCCTAACCCTATCCCGAACCCTAACCCGAAACCGAACCCTAACCCTAACCGTAACCCGAACCCGAACCCTAACCCTAACCCGAACCCTAATCCTAAAGCTAACCCTAACCCTAACCCGAACCCTAACCCTAACGCGAACCCTAACCCTAACCCGAAACCTAACCCAAACTCTAACCCTAACCCGAACCTTAACCCTAACCCTAACAAGAACCTTAACCCTAACCCTAACCCTAACCCTAAACCTAACCCTAACCCGAACACTAACCCTAACCCTAACCCTAACCCTAACCCTAACCCGAACCCTAACCCTAACCTAACCTTAACCCGAACGGTAACACTAACCCTAACCCCTAACCCTAACCCTAAACCGAACCCTAACCCTAAAACTATCCCTAACCCTAACCCGAACCCGAACCCTTACCAGAACCCTACCCCTAACCCTAATCCGAACCCAAACCCTAAACTTAACCCTAACCCTAAACCGAACCCGAACCCTAACTCTAACCCGAAAACTAACACTTACCCTAACCCTAACCCTACCTCGAACCCTAACCCGAAACCTAACCCTAACCCTAACCCCAAACCGAACCCTAACCCTAACCCTAAACCGAACCCTAACCCTAACCCGAACCCTAACCCTAAACATAACCCGAACCCTAACCCTAACCCGAACCCGAACCCTAACACATACCCTAACCCTAAACTTAACCCTAACCCTAACCCGAACCCTAACCCTAACCCTAACCCGAACCCTAACCCTAAACCTAACCCGAACCCTAACCCTAAGCCTAACATGAACTCTAACCCTAACCCTAACCTTAACCCTAACCCGAACACTAACCCTAACCCTAAACCGACCCCTAACCCGAACCCTAACACATACCCTAACCCTAACTCTAACCCTAACCTGAACCCGAAACCTAAACCGAAACCTACCCCTAACACTAATCCGAACCCTAACCCTAACCCTAACACTATCCCGTACCCTAACCCTAACCCTAACCCTAACCCGAACCCGAACCCTAACCCGAACACTAACCCGAACCCGAACCATAACCCTAACCCTAACCCTAACCCGAACCCTAACCCTAACCCGAACCCTAACACTAACCCGAACCCTAACCCGAACCCTAACCCTAACCCGAACTCTAACCCTAACCCTAACCCGAACCCCAACCCTAACCCGAACCCTAACCCTAAACCTAACCCTAACCAGAACCCTAACCCTAACCATAACCCTAACCCTAACCTGAACCTTAACCCTAACCTTACCCCGAAACTTAACCCTAACCCTAACCCTAAACCTAAACCTAACCCTAACCCTAACCCGAACCCTAAACCTAAACATAACCCTAACCCTAACCTGAACCTTAACCCTAACCCTACCCCGAAACTTAACCCTAACCCTAACCCTAAACCTAACCCTAACCCGAACCCTAACCCTAACCCTTACCGTAACCCGAAACCTAACCCTAAGCCTAACCCTAACCCGAACCCTAACCTGAACCCTAAACCTAAACCTAACCCGAACCCTAACCCTAACCCTAACCCTAACCCTAACCCGAACACTAACCCTAACCCTAACCCTAACCCGAACCCTGACCCTAACCCTTACCCTAACCCTAACCCTAACCCGAAACTGAACCCTAACCCTAACCCTAACCGTAACCCGAAACCGAACCCTAACTCTAACCCGAACCCTAACCCTAACACTAACCCTAACCCTAACCCGAACCCTAACCCTAACCCGAACCCTAACCCGAACCCGAACCCTAACCCTAACAGTAAGCCTAATCCGAACCCGAACCCTACCCCTAACCCTAATCCGAACCCTAACCCTAACCCTAACCCTAACCCTAACCCTAACCCGAACCCTAACCCTAACCAGAACCCTAACCCTAACCCTAACCCTAACCCGAACAGTAACCCTAACCCTCACCCTAACCCGAACCCTAACCCTAACCCTAACCCTAACCCTAACCCGAACCCTAACCCAAACCCTAACCCTAACCCGAACCCTAAACCTAACCCTAACCCTAACCCGAAACCTAACCGTAACCATAAGCCTAACCCTAACCCTAACCCGAACCCTAACCCTAACCCTAAACCGAACCCTAACCTTAACCGTAACCCTAACCCTAACCCGAACCCTAACCCTAACCCTAACCCGAAACCTAAACCTAACCCTAACCCGAACCCTAACCCTAACCCGAACCCTAACCCTAACCCTAACCCTAAGCCTAACACGAACCCTAACCTGAACCCTAACCCTAACCCTAACCTGAACCCTAAACCTAACCCTAACCCTAACCCTAACCCGAACCCTAACCCTCACCCTAACCCTAACCGGAACCCTAACCGTAATCCTAACCCGAACCCGAACCCTAACCCCTTACCCGAATCCTAACCCTAACCCGAACCCTAACCCGAACCCTAACCCTAACACTAACCACGAACACGAACCCTAACCCTAACCCTAACCCTAACCCGAACCCTAACCCTAACCCTAAACCTAAACCTAACCCTAACCCGAACCCTAAACCTAACCCAAACCCGAACCCTAACCCTAAACCTAACCCTAACCCTAACCCGAACTGTAACCCTAACCCTAACCCCTAACCCTAACCCTAACCCTAACCCTAACCCGGAACCTAACCCTAACCCTAACCCTAAACCTAAACCTAACCCGTACCCGAACCCTAACCCGAACCCTACCCCTAACCCTAATCCGAAACCTAACCCTAACCCTAACCATAACCTTAACCCGAACCCGAACCCTAACCCTAACCGGAACCCTAACCCTAACCCTAACCCGAAACCTAACCCGAACCCTTACTCTAACCCTAACCCTAACCCGAACCCTAACCCTAACCCTAACCCTAACCCGAAACCTAACCCTAACCTTAACCGGAACCCTAACACTAACCCTAACCCGAACCCGAACCATAACCCCTTACCCGAATCCTAACCCTAACCCGAACCCGAACCCGAACCCTAACCCTCACACTAATCCCGAACCCGAACCCTAACCCTAACCCTAACCCGAACCCTAACCCGAACCCTAACCCTAACATGATCCCGAAACCTAACCCTAACCCAACCCGAACCCTAACCCTAACCCTAACCCAAACCCTAACACTAACCCGAACCCTAACCCTAACCCTAACCCTAACCCGAACCCTAACCCTAACCCTAACCCGACCCCTAACCCGAACCCTAACGCGAACCCTAACCCTAACCCTAACCCTAATCCTAACCCAAACCTTAACCCTAACCCTAACCCGAAACCTAACCCTAACATTAACCCTAACCCTAACCCTAAACCGAACCCTAACCCTAACCCTCACTCTGCCCCGAACCTTAACCCTAATCCTAACCCTAACACGAACCCTAACCCGAACTCTAACCCTAACCCTAACCCTAACACTAACCCGAACCCTAACCCTAACCCGAACCCGAGCCCTAACCCTAACCCTAAACCTAACCCTAACCCTAACCCGAACCGTAACCCGAACCCTAAGCCTACCCTAACCCTAACACTAACCCGAACACGAACCCTAACCGGTACCCTAACGCTAACCCTAATCCGAACACTAACCCTAACCCTAACCCTAACCCTAAAACGAACCCGAACCCTAACCCTAACCCGAACCCGAACCCTAACCCTAACCCGAACCCTAACCCTATACCGAACCCTAACCCGAAACCGAACCCTAACCCTAACCCTAACCGTAACACGAACCCGAACCCTAACCCTAACCCGAACCCTAACCCTAACACTAACCCTAACCCTAAACCGAACCCTAACCCTAACGCGAACCCTAACCCTAACCCGAAACCTAACCCAAACTCTAACCCTATCCCGAACCTTAACCCTAACCCTAACCCGAACCTTAACCCTAACCCGAACCCTGACCCTATCCCTAACCCGAACACTAACCGTAACCATAACCCTAACCCTAACCCTAACCCGAACCCTAACCCTAACCCTATCCCGAACCCTAACCTTAACCGTAACCCTATCCCTAACCCGAACCCTAACCCTAACCCTAACCCGAACCCTAAACCTAACCCTAACCCGAACCATAACCCTAACCCGAACCCTAAACCTAACCCTAACCCGAACCCTAACCCTAACCCGAACCCTAACCCTAATCCTAACCCTAAGCCTAACCCGAACCCTAACCCTAACCCTAACCAGAAACTTAACCCTAACCCTACCCGAACCTTAATCCTAACCCTAACCCTAACCCTAAACCTAACCCGAACCCAAACCCCAACCCTAATCCTAACCCTAACCGGAATCTTAACCCTAACCCTAACCCGAACCCTAACCCGAACCCTAACCCTAACCCGAACCCTAACCCTAACCCTAACCCTAACCCGAAACCTAACCGTAACCATAAGCCTAACCCTAACCCTAACCCGAACCCTAACCCTAACCCTAACCCGAACCCTAACCTTAACCGTAACCCTAAGCCTAACCCGAACCCTAACCCTAACCCTAACCCGAAAACTAAACCTAACCCTAACCCGAACCCTAACCCTAACCCGAACCCTAACCCTAACCCTAACCCTAAGCCTAACACGAACCCTAACCTGAACCCTAACCCTAACCCTAACCTGTACCCTAAACCTAACCCTAACCCTAACCCTAACCCGAACCCTAACCCTAACCCTAACCCTAACCGGAACCCTAACCGTAATCCTAACCAGAACCCGAACCCTAACCCCTTACCCGAATCCTAACCCTAACCCGAACCCTAACCCGAACCCTAACCCTAACACTAACCACGAACCCTAACCCTAACCCTAACCCTAACCCTAACCCGAACCCTAACCCTAACCCTAAACCTAAAACTAACCCTAACCCGAACCCTTAACCTAACCCAAACCCGAAACCTAACCCTAAACCTAACCCTAACCCTAACCCGAACTGTAACCCTAACCCTAACCCCTAACCCTAACCCTAACCCTAACCCGAAACCTAACCCTAACCCTAACCCTATCCCTAACCCGAACCCGAACCCTAACCCTAACCGGAACCCTAACCCTAACCCTAACCCGAAACCTAACCCGAACCCTTACCCTAACCCTAACCCTAACCGAACCCTAACCCTAACCCTAACCCTAACCCGAACCCTAACCCTAACCTTAACCGGAACCCTAACACTAACCCTAACCTGAACCCGAACCATAACCCCTTACCCGAATCCTAACCCTAACCCGAACCCGAACCCGAACCCGAACCCTAACCCTAACCCCGAACCCGAACCCTAACCCTAACCCTAACCCGAACCCTAACCCGAACCCTAACCCTAACATGATCCCGAAACCTAACCCTAACCCGAACCCGAACCCTAACCCTAACCCTAACCCAAACCCTAACACTAACCCGAACCCTAACCCTAACACTAACCCTAACCCGAACCCTAACCCTAACCTTAACCCGACCCCTAACCCGAACCCTAACGCGAACCCTAACCCTAACCCTAACCCTAATCCTAACCCAAACCTTAACCCTAACCCTAACCCGAAACCTACCCTAACATTAACCCTAACCCTAACCCTAAACCGAACCCTAAACCTAACCCTCACTCTGCCCCGAACCTTAACCCTAATCCTAACCCTAACACGAACCCTAACCCGAACTCTAACCCTAACCCTAACCCTAACACTAACCCGAACCCTAAACCTAACCCGAACCCGAGCCCTAACCCTAACCCTAAACCTAACCCTAACCCTAACCCGAACCGTAACCCGAACCCTAAGCCTACCCTAACCCTAACACTAACCCGAACACGAACCCTAACCCGTACCCTACCGCTAACCCTAATCCGAACACTAACCCTAACCCTAACCCTAACCCTAAAACGAACCCGAACCCTAACCCTAACCCGAACCCGAACCCTAACCCTAACCCGAACCCTAACCCTATACCGAACCCTAACCCGAAACCGAACCCTAACCCTAACCCTAACCGTAACACGAACCCGAACCCTAACCCTAACCTGAACCCTAACCCTAACACTAACCCTAACCCTAAACCGAACCCTAACCCTAACGCGAACCCTAACCCTAACCCGAAACCTAACCCAAAATCTAACCCTATCCCGAACCTTAACCCTAACCCTAACCCGAACCTTTACCCTAACCCGAACCCTGACCCTAACCCTAACCCGAACACTAACCGTAACCATAACCCTAACCCTAACCCTAACCCGAACCCTAACCCTAACCCTATCCCGAACCGTAACCTTAACCATAACCCTATCCCTAACCCGAACCCTAACCCTAACCCTAACCCGAACCCTAAACCTAACCCTAACCCGAACCATAACCCTAACCCTAACCCGAACCCTAAACCTAAACCTAACCCTAAGCCTAACCCGAACCCTAACCCTAACCCTAACCCGAAACTTAACCCTAACCCTACCCCGAACCTTAATCCTAACCCTAACCCTAACCCTAAACCTAACCCGAACCCAAACCCCAACCCTAATCCTAACCATAACCGGAACCCTAACCCTAACCCTAACCCGAACCCTAACCTGAACCCAAACCCTAACCCTAACCCGAACCCTAACACTAACCCTAACCTTAACCCTAAACCTAACCCTAAACCTAACCCTAACCCTAACCCGAACCGGAACCCTAACCCGAACTCTACCCCTAACCCTAAACCGAACCCTAACCCTAACACTAACCCTAACCCTAAACCTAAACCTAACCCTAACCCGAACCCTAACACTAACCAGATCGCTAACCCTAACCCTAACCCTAACCCGAACCCGAACCCTAAACCGAAACCTAACCCTAACCCTAACCCGAACCCGAACCCTAACCCGAACCCTAACCCTAACCCTAACCCGAACCCTAACCCTAACCCTAACCCGAACCCTAACCCTAACCCTAACCCTAACCCGAACCCGAACCCTAACCCAAACCCTAACCCTAAACCGAACACGAACGAACCCTCACCCTAACCCTCACCCTAACCCGAACCTTAACCCTAACCCTAACCCGAACCCTAACCCTAACCCTAACCCTAAACCGAACCATAATCCTAACACTAACCCTAACCCTAACCCTAACCCTAACCCTAACCCTAACCCTAACCCGAACCCTAACCCGAACCCTAACCCTAACCCTAACCCGAACCCTAACCCTAACCCTAACCCTAACCCGAACCCTAACCCTAACCATAACCCTAACCCTAACCCTAACCCGAACACTACCCTAACCCTAACCCGAACCCTAACCCTAACCGTAACCCTAACCCTAAACCGAACCCTAACCCTAACACCTAACCCTAACCCTAACTCTAACCCGAACCCTAACCATAACCCTAACCCTAACCCTAACCCGAACCCGAACCCTAACTCTAACCCGAAAACTAACACTTACCCTAACCCTAACCCTACCTCGAACCCTAACCCGAAACCTAACCCTAACCCTAACCCCAAACCGAACCCTAACCCTAACCCTAAACCGAACCCTAACCCTAACCCGAACCCTAACCCTAAACCTAACCCGAACCCTAACCCTAACCCGAACCCGAACCCTAACACATACCCTAACCCTAAACTTAACCCTAACCCTAACCCGAACCCTAACCCTAACCCTAACCCGAACCCTAACCCTAAACCTAACCCGAACCCTAACCCTAAGCCTAACATGAACTCTAACCCTAACCCTAACCTTAACCCTAACCCGAACACTAACCCTAACCCTAAACCGACCCCTAACCCGAACCCTAACACATACCCTAACCCTAACTCTAACCCTAACCTGAACCCGAAACCTAAACCGAAACCTACCCCTAACACTAATCCGAACCCTAACCCTAACCCTAACACTATCCCGTACCCTAACCCTAACCCTAACCCTAACCCGAACCCGAACCCTAACCCGAACACTAACCCGAACCCGAACCATAACCCTAACCCTAACCCTAACCCGAACCCTAACCCTAACCCGAACCCTAACACTAACCCGAACCCTAACCCGAACCCTAACCCTAACCCGAACTCTAACCCTAACCCTAACCCGAACCCCAACCCTAACCCGAACCCTAACCCTAAACCTAACCCTAACCAGAACCCTAACCCTAACCATAACCCTAACCCTAACCTGAACCTTAACCCTAACCTTACCCCGAAACTTAACCCTAACCCTAACCCTAAACCTAAACCTAACCCTAACCCTAACCCGAACCCTAAACCTAAACATAACCCTAACCCTAACCTGAACCTTAACCCTAACCCTACCCCGAAACTTAACCCTAACCCTAACCCTAAACCTAACCCTAACCCGAACCCTAACCCTAACCCTTACCGTAACCCGAAACCTAACCCTAAGCCTAACCCTAACCCGAACCCTAACCTGAACCCTAAACCTAAACCTAACCCGAACCCTAACCCTAACCCTAACCCTAACCCTAACCCGAACACTAACCCTAACCCTAACCCTAACCCGAACCCTGACCCTAACCCTTACCCTAACCCTAACACTAACCCGAAACTGAACCCTAACCCTAACCCTAACCGTAACCCGAAACCGAACCCTAACTCTAACCCGAACCCTAACCCTAACACTAACCCTAACCCTAACCCGAACCCTAACCCTAACCCGAACCCTAACCCGAACCCGAACCCTAACCCTAACAGTAAGCCTAATCCGAACCCGAACCCTACCCCTAACCCTAATCCGAACCCTAACCCTAACCCTAACCCTAACCCTAACCCTAACCCGAACCCTAACCCTAACCAGAACCCTAACCCTAACCCTAACCCTAACCCGAACAGTAACCCTAACCCTCACCCTAACCCGAACCCTAACCCTAACCCTAACCCTAACCCTAACCCGAACCCTAACCCAAACCCTAACCCTAACCCGAACCCTAAACCTAACCCTAACCCTAACCCGAAACCTAACCGTAACCATAAGCCTAACCCTAACCCTAACCCGAACCCTAACCCTAACCCTAAACCGAACCCTAACCTTAACCGTAACCCTAACCCTAACCCGAACCCTAACCCTAACCCTAACCCGAAACCTAAACCTAACCCTAACCCGAACCCTAACCCTAACCCGAACCCTAACCCTAACCCTAACCCTAAGCCTAACACGAACCCTAACCTGAACCCTAACCCTAACCCTAACCTGAACCCTAAACCTAACCCTAACCCTAACCCTAACCCGAACCCTAACCCTCACCCTAACCCTAACCGGAACCCTAACCGTAATCCTAACCCGAACCCGAACCCTAACCCCTTACCCGAATCCTAACCCTAACCCGAACCCTAACCCGAACCCTAACCCTAACACTAACCACGAACACGAACCCTAACCCTAACCCTAACCCTAACCCGAACCCTAACCCTAACCCTAAACCTAAACCTAACCCTAACCCGAACCCTAAACCTAACCCAAACCCGAACCCTAACCCTAAACCTAACCCTAACCCTAACCCGAACTGTAACCCTAACCCTAACCCCTAACCCTAACCCTAACCCTAACCCTAACCCGGAACCTAACCCTAACCCTAACCCTAAACCTAAACCTAACCCGTACCCGAACCCTAACCCGAACCCTACCCCTAACCCTAATCCGAAACCTAACCCTAACCCTAACCATAACCTTAACCCGAACCCGAACCCTAACCCTAACCGGAACCCTAACCCTAACCCTAACCCGAAACCTAACCCGAACCCTTACTCTAACCCTAACCCTAACCCGAACCCTAACCCTAACCCTAACCCTAACCCGAAACCTAACCCTAACCTTAACCGGAACCCTAACACTAACCCTAACCCGAACCCGAACCATAACCCCTTACCCGAATCCTAACCCTAACCCGAACCCGAACCCGAACCCTAACCCTCACACTAATCCCGAACCCGAACCCTAACCCTAACCCTAACCCGAACCCTAACCCGAACCCTAACCCTAACATGATCCCGAAACCTAACCCTAACCCAACCCGAACCCTAACCCTAACCCTAACCCAAACCCTAACACTAACCCGAACCCTAACCCTAACCCTAACCCTAACCCGAACCCTAACCCTAACCCTAACCCGACCCCTAACCCGAACCCTAACGCGAACCCTAACCCTAACCCTAACCCTAATCCTAACCCAAACCTTAACCCTAACCCTAACCCGAAACCTAACCCTAACATTAACCCTAACCCTAACCCTAAACCGAACCCTAACCCTAACCCTCACTCTGCCCCGAACCTTAACCCTAATCCTAACCCTAACACGAACCCTAACCCGAACTCTAACCCTAACCCTAACCCTAACACTAACCCGAACCCTAACCCTAACCCGAACCCGAGCCCTAACCCTAACCCTAAACCTAACCCTAACCCTAACCCGAACCGTAACCCGAACCCTAAGCCTACCCTAACCCTAACACTAACCCGAACACGAACCCTAACCGGTACCCTAACGCTAACCCTAATCCGAACACTAACCCTAACCCTAACCCTAACCCTAAAACGAACCCGAACCCTAACCCTAACCCGAACCCGAACCCTAACCCTAACCCGAACCCTAACCCTATACCGAACCCTAACCCGAAACCGAACCCTAACCCTAACCCTAACCGTAACACGAACCCGAACCCTAACCCTAACCCGAACCCTAACCCTAACACTAACCCTAACCCTAAACCGAACCCTAACCCTAACGCGAACCCTAACCCTAACCCGAAACCTAACCCAAACTCTAACCCTATCCCGAACCTTAACCCTAACCCTAACCCGAACCTTAACCCTAACCCGAACCCTGACCCTATCCCTAACCCGAACACTAACCGTAACCATAACCCTAACCCTAACCCTAACCCGAACCCTAACCCTAACCCTATCCCGAACCCTAACCTTAACCGTAACCCTATCCCTAACCCGAACCCTAACCCTAACCCTAACCCGAACCCTAAACCTAACCCTAACCCGAACCATAACCCTAACCCGAACCCTAAACCTAACCCTAACCCGAACCCTAACCCTAACCCGAACCCTAACCCTAACCCTAACCCTAAGCCTAACCCGAACCCTAACCCTAACCCTAACCAGAAACTTAACCCTAACCCTACCCCGAACCTTAATCCTAACCCTAACCCTAACCCTAAACCTAACCCGAACCCAAACCCCAACCCTAATCCTAACCCTAACCGGAATCTTAACCCTAACCCTAACCCGAACCCTAACCCGAACCCTAACCCTAACCCGAACCCTAACCCTAACCCTAACCCTAACCCGAAACCTAACCGTAACCATAAGCCTAACCCTAACCCTAACCCGAACCCTAACCCTAACCCTAACCCGAACCCTAACCTTAACTGTAACCCTAAGCCTAACCCGAACCCTAACCCTAACCCTAACCCGAAAACTAAACCTAACCCTAACCCGAACCCTAACCCTAACCCGAACCCTAACCCTAACCCTAACCCTAAGCCTAACACGAACCCTAACCTGAACCCTAACCCTAACCCTAACCTGTACCCTAAACCTAACCCTAACCCTAACCCTAACCCGAACCCTAACCCTAACCCTAACCCTAACCGGAACCCTAACCGTAATCCTAACCAGAACCCGAACCCTAACCCCTTACCCGAATCCTAACCCTAACCCGAACCCTAACCCGAACCCTAACCCTAACACTAACCACGAACCCTAACCCTAACCCTAACCCTAACCCTAACCCGAACCCTAACCCTAACCCTAAACCTAAAACTAACCCTAACCCGAACCCTTAACCTAACCCAAACCCGAAACCTAACCCTAAACCTAACCCTAACCCTAACCCGAACTGTAACCCTAACCCTAACCCCTAACCCTAACCCTAACCCTAACCCGAAACCTAACCCTAACCCTAACCCTATCCCTAACCCGAACCCGAACCCTAACCCTAACCGGAACCCTAACCCTAACCCTAACCCGAAACCTAAGCCGAACCCTTACCCTAACCCTAACCCTAACCGAACCCTAACCCTAACCCTAACCCTAACCCGAACCCTAACCCTAACCTTAACCGGAACCCTAACACTAACCCTAACCTGAACCCGAACCATAACCCCTTACCCGAATCCTAACCCTAACCCGAACCCGAACCCGAACCCGAACCCTAACCCTAACCCCGAACCCGAACCCTAACCCTAACCCTAACCCGAACCCTAACCCGAACCCTAACCCTAACATGATCCCGAAACCTAACCCTAACCCGAACCCGAACCCTAACCCTAACCCTAACCCAAACCCTAACACTAACCCGAACCCTAACCCTAACACTAACCCTAACCCGAACCCTAACCCTAACCTTAACCCGACCCCTAACCCGAACCCTAACGCGAACCCTAACCCTAACCCTAACCCTAATCCTAACCCAAACCTTAACCCTAACCCTAACCCGAAACCTACCCTAACATTAACCCTAACCCTAACCCTAAACCGAACCCTAAACCTAACCCTCACTCTGCCCCGAACCTTAACCCTAATCCTAACCCTAACACGAACCCTAACCCGAACTCTAACCCTAACCCTAACCCTAACACTAACCCGAACCCTAAACCTAACCCGAACCCGAGCCCTAACCCTAACCCTAAACCTAACCCTAACCCTAACCCGAACCGTAACCCGAACCCTAAGCCTACCCTAACCCTAACACTAACCCGAACACGAACCCTAACCCGTACCCTACCGCTAACCCTAATCCGAACACTAACCCTAACCCTAACCCTAACCCTAAAACGAACCCGAACCCTAACCCTAACCCGAACCCGAACCCTAACCCTAACCCGAACCCTAACCCTATACCGAACCCTAACCCGAAACCGAACCCTAACCCTAAACCTAACCGTAACACGAACCCGAACCCTAACCCTAACCTGAACCCTAACCCTAACACTAACCCTAACCCTAAACCGAACCCTAACCCTAACGCGAACCCTAACCCTAACCCGAAACCTAACCCAAAATCTAACCCTATCCCGAACCTTAACCCTAACCCTAACCCGAACCTTTACCCTAACCCGAACCCTGACCCTAACCCTAACCCGAACACTAACCGTAACCATAACCCTAACCCTAACCCTAACCCGAACCCTAACCCTAACCCTATCCCGAACCGTAACCTTAACCATAACCCTATCCCTAACCCGAACCCTAACCCTAACCCTAACCCGAACCCTAAACCTAACCCTAACCCGAACCATAACCCTAACCCTAACCCGAACCCTAAACCTAAACCTAACCCTAAGCCTAACCCGAACCCTAACCCTAACCCTAACCCGAAACTTAACCCTAACCCTACCCCGAACCTTAATCCTAACCCTAACCCTAACCCTAAACCTAACCCGAACCCAAACCCCAACCCTAATCCTAACCATAACCGGAACCCTAACCCTAACCCTAACCCGAACCCTAACCTGAACCCAAACCCTAACCCTAACCCGAACCCTAACACTAACCCTAACCTTAACCCTAAACCTAACCCTAAACCTAACCCTAACCCTAACCCGAACCGGAACCCTAACCCGAACTCTACCCCTAACCCTAAACCGAACCCTAACCCTAACACTAACCCTAACCCTAAACCTAAACCTAACCCTAACCCGAACCCTAACACTAACCAGATCGCTAACCCTAACCCTAACCCTAACCCGAACCCGAACCCTAAACCGAAACCTAACCCTAACCCTAACCCGAACCCGAACCCTAACCCGAACCCTAACCCTAACCCTAACCCGAACCCTAACCCTAACCCTAACCCGAACCCTAACCCTAACCCTAACCCTAACCCGAACCCGAACCCTAACCCAAACCCTAACCCTAAACCGAACACGAACGAACCCTCACCCTAACCCTCACCCTAACCCGAACCTTAACCCTAACCCTAACCCGAACCCTAACCCTAACCCTAACCCTAAACCGAACCATAATCCTAACACTAACCCTAACCCTAACCCTAACCCTAACCCTAACCCTAACCCGAACCCTAACCCGAACCCTAACCCTAACCCTAACCCGAACCCTAACCCTAACCCTAACCCTAACCCGAACCCTAACCCTAACCATAACCCTAACCCTAACCCTAACCCGAACACTACCCTAACCCTAACCCGAACCCTAACCCTAACCGTAACCCTAACCCTAAACCGAACCCTAACCCTAACACCTAACCCTAACCCTAACTCTAACCCGAACCCTAACCATAACCCTAACCCTAACCCTAACCCGAACCCGAACCCGAACCCTAACCCGAACCCTACCCCTAACCCTAATCCGAACCCTAACCCTAACCTTAAACCTAACCCTAACCCAAACCAGAACCCTAACCCTAACCCTAACCCAAACCCTAACCATAACCCGAACCCTAAACCTAACCCGAACCCTAACCCCTAACCCTAACCCTAACCCTAACCAGAACCCTAACCCTAACTCTACCTCCTAAACCTAACCCTAACCCTAAACCGAACCCTAACCCTAACCCAACCCTAACCCTAACCCGAACACTAACCCGAACGCTAAACCTAACCCGAACCCGAAACCTACCCCTAACCCAAACGCTAACCCTAACCCGTACCCGAACCCTAACACTAACCCTATCCCGAACCCGAACCCTAACACTAACCCGAACCCTAACCCTAACCCGAACCCGAACCCTAACCCTAACCCTAAACGGAATCCTAAACCTAACCCGAACCCTAACCCTAACCCAAACCCTAACCCTAACCCGAACCCTAACCCGAACCCTAACCCGAACCCTAACCCTAACCCGAACTCTAACCCTAACCCTAAACCGAACCCCAACCCTAACCCGAACCCTAACCCTAAACCTAACCCTATCCCGAACCCTAACCCTAACCATAACCCTAACCCAAACCTGAACCTTAACCCTAACCCTACCCCGAAACTTAAACCTAACCCTAACCCTAACCCTAAACCTAACCCTAAACCTAACCCGAACCCTAACCCTAAACATAACCCTAACCCTAACCTGAACCTTAACCCTAACCCTACCCCGAAACTTAACCCTAACCCTAACCCTAACCCTAAACCTAACCCTAACCCGAACCCTAACCCTAATCCTTACCGTAACCCGAAACCTAACCCTAAGCCTAACCCTAACCCGAAACCTAACCTGAACCCTAAACCTAAACCTAACCCGAACCCTAACCCTAACCCTAACCCTAACCCTAACCCTAACACGAACACTAAACCTAACCCTAACCCTAACCCGAACCCTGACCCTAACCCTTACCCTAACCCTAACCCTAACCCGAAACTGAACCCTAACCCTAACCGTAACCGTAACCCGAAACCGAACCATAACTCTAACCCGAACCCTAACCCTAACACTAACCCTAACCCTAAACCGAACCCGAACCCTACCCCTAACCCTAATCCGAACCCTAACCCTAACCCTAACCCTAACCCTAACCCTAACCCGAAACCTAACCCTAACCAGAACCCTAACCCTAACCCTAACCCTAACCCGAACAGTAACCCTAACCCTCACCCTAACCCGAACCCTAACCCTAACCCTAACCCTAACCCTAACCCGAACCCTAACCCGAACCCTAACCCTAACCCGAACTCTAACCCTAACCCTAACCCTAACCCGAAACCTAACCCTAACCAGAACCCTAACCCTAACCCTAACCCTAACCCGAACAGTAACCCTAACCCTCACCCTAACCCGAACCCTAACCCTAACCCTAACCCTAACCCGAACCCTAACCCGAACCCTAACCCTAACCCGAACCCTAACCCTAACCCTAACCCGAACCCTAACCTTAACCGTAACCCTAACCCTAACCCGAACCCTAACCCTAACCCTAACCCGAAACCTAAACCTAACCCTAACCCGAACCCTAACCCTAACCCGAACCCTAACCCTAACCCTAACCCTAAGCCTAACACGAACCCTAACCCGAACCCTAACCCTAACACTAACCACGAACACGAACCCTAACCCTAACCCTAACCCTAACCCGAACCCTAACCCTAACCCTAAACCTAAACCTAACCCTAACCCGAACCCTAAACCTAACCCAAACCCGAACCCTAACCCTAAACCTAACCCTAACCCTAACCCGAACTGTAACCCTAACCCTAACGCCTAACCCTAACCCTAACCCTAACCCTAACCCGAAACCTAACCCTAACCCTAACCCTAAACCTAAACCTAACCCGTACCCGAACCCTAACCCGAACCCTACCCCTAACCCTAATCCGAAACCTAACCCTAACCCTAACCCTAACCCTAACCCGAACCCGAACCCTAACCCTAACCGGAACCCTAACCCTAACCCTAACCCGAAACCTAACCCGAACCCTTACCCTAACCCTAACCCTAACCCGAACCCTAACCCTAACCCTAACCCTAACCCGAACCCTAACCCTAACCTTAACCGGAACACTAACACTAACCCTAACCCGAACCCGAACCATAACCCCTTACCCGAATCCTAACCCTAACCCGAACCCGAACCCGAACCCGAACCCTAACCCTAACCCTAACCCCGAACCCGAACCCTAACCCTAACCCTAACCCGAACCCTAACCCGAACCCTAACCCTAACATGATCCCGAAACCTAACCCTAACCCGAACCCGAACCCTAACCCTAACCCTAACCCAAACCCTAACACTAACCCGAACCCTAACCCTAACCCTAACCCTAACCCGAACCCTAACCCTAACCCTAACCCGACCCCTAACCCGAACTCTAACGCGAACCCTAACCCTAACCCTAACCCTAATCCTAACACAAATCTTAACCCTAACCCTAACCCGAAAACTAACCCTAACATTAACCCTAACCCTAACCCTAAACCGAACCCTAACCCTAACCCTCACTCTGCCCCGAACCTTAACCCTAATCCTAACCCTAACACGAACCCTAAACCGAACTCTAACCCTAACCCTAACCCCATCCCGAACCCTAACCCTAACCCTAACCCGAACCCTAACCCTAACCCTAACCCTAACCCTAACCCGAACCCTAACCCTAACCCTAACCCGACCCCTAACCCGAACCCTAACGCGAACCCTAACCCTAACCCTAACCCTAATCCTAACACAAACCTTAACCCTAACCCTAACCCGAAACCTAACCCTAACATTAACCCTAACCCTAACCCTAAACTGACCCTAACCCTAACCCTCACTCTGCCCCGAACCCTAACCCTAATCCTAACCCTAACACGAACCCTAACCCGAAACCTAACCCTAACCGTAACCCTAATCCTAACCCGAACCCTAATCCTAACCCTAACCCCTAACACTAACCCTAAACCTAACCCTAACCCTAACCCTAACCTGAACCCGAACCCTAACCCGAACCCTACACCTAACACTAATCCGAACCCTAACACTAACCTTAATCCTAACCCTAACCCTAACCCTAACCCGAACCCTAACCGTAACCCTACCTCCTAACCCTAACACTAACCCTAAACCGAACCCAAACCCTAACCCGAACCCTAACCCTAAACCGAACACTAACACGAACCCTAACACTAACCTGAACCTGAACCCTAACCCTAACCCTAACCCGAACCCAACCCGAACCCTAACTCTAACCGTAACCCGAACACTAACCCTAACCCTAACCTGAACCCTAACCCTAAACCTAACCCTAACACTAACCCGAACTCTAAACCTAACACTAACCCGAAACCTAACCCTAACCCTAACACTAAACGTAACCCGAACACTAACCCTAACCCTAACCCCTAACCCTAACCCTAACCCTAACCGTAACCCGAACCCTAACCCTAACCTAACCCTAACACTAACCCGAACACGAACCCTAACGCGTACCCTACCCCTAACCCTAATAGGAACCCTAACCCTAACCCTAACCCTAACCCTAAACCGAACCCGAATCCTAACCCTAACCCGAACCCGAACCCTAAACCTAACCCGAACCCTAACCCTATCCCGAACCCTAACCCGAAACCGAACCCTAACCCTAACCGTAACCCGAACCCGAACCCTAACCCTAACCCGAACCCTAATCCTAAAGCTAACCCTAACCCTAACCCGAACCCTAACCCTAACGCGAACCCTAACCCTAACCCGAAACCTAACCCAAACTCTAACCCTAACCCGAACCTTAACCCTAACCCTAACAAGAACCTTAACCCTAACCCTAACCCTAACCCTAAACCTAACCCTAACCCGAACACTAACCCTAACCCTAACCCTAACCCTAACCCTAACCCGAACCCTAACCCTAACCTAACCTTAACCCGAACGGTAACACTAACCCTAACCCCTAACCCTAACCCTAAACCGAACCCTAACCCTAAACCTATCCCTAACCCTAACCCGAACCCGAACCCTTACCAGAACCCTACCCCTAACCCTAATCCGAACCCAAACCCTAAACTTAACCCTAACCCTAAACCGAACCCGAACCCTAACTCTAACCCGAAAACTAACACTTACCCTAACCCTAACCCTACCTCGAACCCTAACCCGAAACCTAACCCTAACCCTAACCCCAAACCGAACCCTAACCCTAACCCTAAACCGAACCCTAACCCTAACCCGAACCCTAACCCTAAACCTAACCCGAACCCTAACCCTAACCCGAACCCGAACCCTAACACATACCCTAACCCTAAACTTAACCCTAACCCTAACCCGAACCCTAACCCTAACCCTAACCCGAACCCTAACCCTAAACCTAACCCGAACCCTAACCCTAAGCCTAACATGAACTCTAACCCTAACCCTAACCTTAACCCTAACCCGAACACTAACCCTAACCCTAAACCGACCCCTAACCCGAACCCTAACACATACCCTAACCCTAACTCTAACCCTAACCTGAACCCGAAACCTAAACCGAAACCTACCCCTAACACTAATCCGAACCCTAACCCTAACCCTAACACTATCCCGTACCCTAACCCTAACCCTAACCCTAACCCGAACCCGAACCCTAAACCGAACACTAACCCGAACCCGAACCATAACCCTAACCCTAACCCTAACCCGAACCCTAACCCTAACCCGAACCCTAACACTAACCCGAACCCTAACCCGAACCCTAACCGTAACACTAACCCTAAACCGAACCCGAACCCTAACCCTAACCCTAAACCAAACACTAACCCTAACCCTAACCCGAACCCTAACCCGAACCCGAACCCTAACCCTAACCCTAACCCAACCCTAACCCGAACCCTAACCCTAACCCGAACCCTAACACTAACCCGAACCCAAACCCTAACCCAAACCCGAACCCTAACCCAAACCTTAACCGGAACCCTAACCCTAACCCGAACCCTAACCCTAACCCAAACCCTAACCCTAACCCGAACCCTAACCCGAACCCTAAACCTAACCCGAACCCTAAACCTAACCCTAACCCGAAACCGAACCCTAACCCGAACCCTAATCCTAAACCTAACCCTAACACGAACCCTAACCCAAACACTAACCCTAACCCGAACCTGAACCCTAACCCTACCCCGAAACTTAACCCTAACCCTAACCCTAAACCTAGACCTAACCCGAACACTAACCCTAACCCTAACCCTAACACGAAACCTAACCCTAACCCTAACCCTAACCCGAACCCTAACCTGAACCCTAAACCTAACCCTAAACCGAACCCTAACCCTAACCCTAACCCTAACCCTAACCCGAACACTAACCCTAACCCTAACCCTAACCCTAACCGTAACCCGAACCCGAACCCTAACTCTAACCCGAACCCTAACCCTAACACTAACCCTAACCCTAACCCGAACCCTAACCCTAACCCGAACCCTAACCCTAACCCGAACCCTAACCCAAACTCTAACCCTAACACGAACCCGAACCCTAACCCTAAACCGAACCCTAACCCTAACCCAAACCCTAACACTAACACTAACCCTAACCCGAACCCAAACCCTAACCCTAACCCTAACCCGAACCCTAACCCTAAACTTAACCGGAACCCTAACCCTAACCCTAACGCGAACCCGAACTCAAACTCTTACCCGAATCCTAACCCTAACCCGAACCCTAACCCGAACCCTAAACCTAACCCTAACCCCGAACCCGAACCCTACCCTAACCCTAACCATAACCCGAACCCTAACCCGAACACTAACCCTAACACGAAACCGAACCCTAACCCTAACCCTAACCCGAACATTAACCCTAACCCTAACCCGAACCCTAACCCTAACCCGAACCCTAACCCTAACCCTAACCCTAAGCCTAAACCGAACCCTAACCCGAACCCTAACCCTAACCCTAACCTGAACCCTAACCCTAACGCTAACCCTAACCCGAACCCGAACCCTAACCCTATCCCTAACCGAAACCCTAACCCTAACCCTAACCCTAACACGAACCCGAACCCTAACCCCTTACCCGAATCCTATCCCTAACCCGAACCCTAACCCGAACCCTACCCTAACCATAACCCCGAACCCGAACCCTAACCCTAACCCTAACCCGAACCCTAAACCTAACCCTAAACCGAACCCTAACCCTAACCCGAACCCTAACCCGAACCCGAACCCTAACCCTAGCCCGAACCCGAACCCTAACCCTAACCCTAACCCGAACCCTAAACCTAACACGAACCCTAACCCTAACCCTAACCCGAACCCTAACCCTAACCCTAACCCGAACCCTAACCCGAACCCTAACCCTAACATGATCCCGAAACCTAACCCTAACCCGAACCCGAACCCTAACCCTAACCCTAACCCAAACCCTAACACTAACCCGAACCCTAACCCTAACCCTAACCCTAACCCGAACCCTAACCCTAACCCTAACCCGACCCCTAACCCGAACTCTAACGCGAACCCTAACCCTAACCCTAACCCTAATCCTAACACAAATCTTAACCCTAACCCTAACCCGAAAACTAACCCTAACATTAACCCTAACCCTAACCCTAAACCGAACCCTAACCCTAACCCTCACTCTGCCCCGAACCTTAACCCTAATCCTAACCCTAACACGAACCCTAAACCGAACTCTAACCCTAACCCTAACCCCATCCCGAACCCTAACCCTAACCCTAACCCGAACCCTAACCCTAACCCTAACCCTAACCCTAACCCGAACCCTAACCCTAACCCTAACCCGACCCCTAACCCGAACCCTAACGCGAACCCTAACCCTAACCCTAACCCTAATCCTAACACAAACCTTAACCCTAACCCTAACCCGAAACCTAACCCTAACATTAACCCTAACCCTAACCCTAAACTGACCCTAACCCTAACCCTCACTCTGCCCCGAACCCTAACCCTAATCCTAACCCTAACACGAACCCTAACCCGAAACCTAACCCTAACCGTAACCCTAATCCTAACCCGAACCCTAATCCTAACCCTAACCCCTAACACTAACCCTAAACCTAACCCTAACCCTAACCCTAACCTGAACCCGAACCCTAACCCGAACCCTACACCTAACACTAATCCGAACCCTAACACTAACCTTAATCCTAACCCTAACCCTAACCCTAACCCGAACCCTAACCGTAACCCTACCTCCTAACCCTAACACTAACCCTAAACCGAACCCAAACCCTAACCCGAACCCTAACCCTAAACCGAACACTAACACGAACCCTAACACTAACCTGAACCTGAACCCTAACCCTAACCCTAACCCGAACCCAACCCGAACCCTAACTCTAACCGTAACCCGAACACTAACCCTAACCCTAACCTGAACCCTAACCCTAAACCTAACCCTAACACTAACCCGAACTCTAAACCTAACACTAACCCGAAACCTAACCCTAACCCTAACACTAAACGTAACCCGAACACTAACCCTAACCCTAACCCCTAACCCTAACCCTAACCCTAACCGTAACCCGAACCCTAACCCTAACCTAACCCTAACACTAACCCGAACACGAACCCTAACGCGTACCCTACCCCTAACCCTAATAGGAACCCTAACCCTAACCCTAACCCTAACCCTAAACCGAACCCGAATCCTAACCCTAACCCGAACCCGAACCCTAAACCTAACCCGAACCCTAACCCTATCCCGAACCCTAACCCGAAACCGAACCCTAACCCTAACCGTAACCCGAACCCGAACCCTAACCCTAACCCGAACCCTAATCCTAAAGCTAACCCTAACCCTAACCCGAACCCTAACCCTAACGCGAACCCTAACCCTAACCCGAAACCTAACCCAAACTCTAACCCTAACCCGAACCTTAACCCTAACCCTAACAAGAACCTTAACCCTAACCCTAACCCTAACCCTAAACCTAACCCTAACCCGAACACTAACCCTAACCCTAACCCTAACCCTAACCCTAACCCGAACCCTAACCCTAACCTAACCTTAACCCGAACGGTAACACTAACCCTAACCCCTAACCCTAACCCTAAACCGAACCCTAACCCTAAACCTATCCCTAACCCTAACCCGAACCCGAACCCTTACCAGAACCCTACCCCTAACCCTAATCCGAACCCAAACCCTAAACTTAACCCTAACCCTAAACCGAACCCGAACCCTAACTCTAACCCGAAAACTAACACTTACCCTAACCCTAACCCTACCTCGAACCCTAACCCGAAACCTAACCCTAACCCTAACCCCAAACCGAACCCTAACCCTAACCCTAAACCGAACCCTAACCCTAACCCGAACCCTAACCCTAAACCTAACCCGAACCCTAACCCTAACCCGAACCCGAACCCTAACACATACCCTAACCCTAAACTTAACCCTAACCCTAACCCGAACCCTAACCCTAACCCTAACCCGAACCCTAACCCTAAACCTAACCCGAACCCTAACCCTAAGCCTAACATGAACTCTAACCCTAACCCTAACCTTAACCCTAACCCGAACACTAACCCTAACCCTAAACCGACCCCTAACCCGAACCCTAACACATACCCTAACCCTAACTCTAACCCTAACCTGAACCCGAAACCTAAACCGAAACCTACCCCTAACACTAATCCGAACCCTAACCCTAACCCTAACACTATCCCGTACCCTAACCCTAACCCTAACCCTAACCCGAACCCGAACCCTAACCCGAACACTAACCCGAACCCGAACCATAACCCTAACCCTAACCCTAACCCGAACCCTAACCCTAACCCGAACCCTAACACTAACCCGAACCCTAACCCGAACCCTAACCGTAACACTAACCCTAAACCGAACCCGAACCCTAACCCTAACCCTAAACCAAACACTAACCCTAACCCTAACCCGAACCCTAACCCGAACCCGAACCCTAACCCTAACCCTAACCCAACCCTAACCCGAACCCTAACCCTAACCCGAACCCTAACACTAACCCGAACCCAAACCCTAACCCAAACCCGAACCCTAACCCAAACCTTAACCGGAACCCTAACCCTAACCCGAACCCTAACCCTAACCCAAACCCTAACCCTAACCCGAACCCTAACCCGAACCCTAAACCTAACCCGAACCCTAAACCTAACCCTAACCCGAAACCGAACCCTAACCCGAACCCTAATCCTAAACCTAACCCTAACACGAACCCTAACCCAAACACTAACCCTAACCCGAACCTGAACCCTAACCCTACCCCGAAACTTAACCCTAACCCTAACCCTAAACCTAGACCTAACCCGAACACTAACCCTAACCCTAACCCTAACACGAAACCTAACCCTAACCCTAACCCTAACCCGAACCCTAACCTGAACCCTAAACCTAACCCTAAACCGAACCCTAACCCTAACCCTAACCCTAACCCTAACCCGAACACTAACCCTAACCCTAACCCTAACCCTAACCGTAACCCGAACCCGAACCCTAACTCTAACCCGAACCCTAACCCTAACACTAACCCTAACCCTAACCCGAACCCTAACCCTAACCCGAACCCTAACCCTAACCCGAACCCTAACCCAAACTCTAACCCTAACACGAACCCGAACCCTAACCCTAAACCGAACCCTAACCCTAACCCAAACCCTAACACTAACACTAACCCTAACCCGAACCCAAACCCTAACCCTAACCCTAACCCGAACCCTAACCCTAAACTTAACCGGAACCCTAACCCTAACCCTAACGCGAACCCGAACTCAAACTCTTACCCGAATCCTAACCCTAACCCGAACCCTAACCCGAACCCTAAACCTAACCCTAACCCCGAACCCGAACCCTACCCTAACCCTAACCATAACCCGAACCCTAACCCGAACACTAACCCTAACACGAAACCGAACCCTAACCCTAACCCTAACCCGAACATTAACCCTAACCCTAACCCGAACCCTAACCCTAACCCGAACCCTAACCCTAACCCTAACCCTAAGCCTAAACCGAACCCTAACCCGAACCCTAACCCTAACCCTAACCTGAACCCTAACCCTAACGCTAACCCTAACCCGAACCCGAACCCTAACCCTATCCCTAACCGAAACCCTAACCCTAACCCTAACCCTAACACGAACCCGAACCCTAACCCCTTACCCGAATCCTATCCCTAACCCGAACCCTAACCCGAACCCTACCCTAACCATAACCCCGAACCCGAACCCTAACCCTAACCCTAACCCGAACCCTAAACCTAACCCTAAACCGAACCCTAACCCTAACCCGAACCCTAACCCGAACCCGAACCCTAACCCTAGCCCGAACCCGAACCCTAACCCTAACCCTAACCCGAACCCTAAACCTAACACGAACCCTAACCCTAACCCTAACCCGAACCCTAACCCTAACCCTAACCCGACACCTATCCCGAACCCTAACGCGAACCCTAACCCTAACCCTAACCCTAACCCTAACCCTAACCCGAACCCTACCCGAACCCAAACCCTAACCCTAACCCGAACCCTAACCCTAACCCAAACCCTAACCCTAACCCGAATCCTAACACTAACCCGAATCCTAACCCTAACCTGAAACCGAACCCTAACACTAACCCTAACCGGAACCCTAACCCTAACCCGAAACCTAACCCTAACCCTAACCCTAACCCGAACCCTAACCCTAACCCTAACCCAAACCCTAACCCGAACCCTACCCCTTACCCTAACCCTAACCCAAACCCTAACCCGAACCCTAACCCTAACCCGAACCCGAACACTAAACCTAACCCTAAACCTAACCCGAACCCGAACCCGAACGCTAACCCGAAACCTAACGTGAAACCTAACCCGAACCCTAACCCTAACCCTATTCCGAAACCTAACACGAACCCTAACCCTAACCCGAACCCGAACACTAACCCTAACCTTAACCCTAACCCGAACCCTAACCCTAACCCTAACCCTAACCCCAACCCTTACCCGAACCCTAACCCGAACCCTAACCCGAACCATAACCCTAAACCGAACCCTAACCCGAACCCTAACCCGATCCATATCCCGAACCCTAACCCTAACCCTAACCCGAACACTAACCCTAACCCTAACCCGAACCCTAACCCGAACCCTAACCCTAACCCTAACCCGAACCCTAACCCTAACCCTAACCCTAACCCGAACCATAACCCTAACCCCTAACCCTAACCCTAACCCTAACCCGAACCCGAACCTTAACCCTAACCCTAACCCTTAACCCTAACCCTAACCCTAACCCGAACCCTCACCCTAACCCTAACCCTAACCCTAACCCGAACCCGAAACCTAACCCGAACCTTACCCCTAACCCTAATCCGAACCCTAACCCTAACCCTAAACCTAACCCGAACCCGAACCCTAAACCTAACCCTATCCCGAAACCGATCCCTAACCCTAACCCGAACCCTAACCCTAACCCGAACCCTAACCCTAACCCGAACCCTAATCCTAACCCGAAGTCTAACCCTAACCCGAACCCTAACCTGAACCCTAATCCTAACCCTAACCCGAACCCTAAATCTAACCCGAACCTTAACCCTAACCTGAACCCGAACCCGAACCCTGACCCTAACCCGAACCCTAACTCTAACCCTAACCCGAACCCTAACCCCAACCCGAACCCTAACCCGAACCCGAACCCTAACCCTAACCCTAACCCGAACCCTAACCCTAACCCTAATCCGAACCCTAACCCTAACCCGAACCCTAACCCTAACCCTAACCCGAACCCTAAACCTAAATCCTAACCCGAACCCTAACCCTAACCCGAACCCTAACCCTAACCCTAACCCGAATCCTAACCCTATCCCTAACCCGAAACCTAAACCGAACACTAACCCTAATCCTAACCCTAACCCAAACCCTAACCCTAACCCTAACCCGAACCCTAACCCTAACCCTAACCCGAATCCTAACCCTAACCCTAACCCTAACCCTAACCCTAAACCGAACCCTAACCGTAAACCTAAACCGAACACTAACCCTAAGCCTAACATGAACTCTAACCCTAACACTAACCCGAACCCTAACCCTAACCCTAACCCGACCCCTAACCCGAACCCTAACACATACCCTAACCCTAACCTTAACCCTAACCATAACCCGAACCCTAACCCTAACGATAACCCTAACCCGAACCCTAACCCTAACGCGAACCCTAACCCTAAACCTAACCCGAATCCTAACCCTAACTCGAACCCGAACCCTAACACATACCCTAACCCTAACCTTAACCCTAACCCTAACCCGAACTCTAATCCTAACCCTAACCCGAACCATAACCCTAAACCTAACCCGAACCCAAACCCTAAACCTAACATGAAATCTAACCCTAACCAGAACCCTAACCCTAACCCTAACCCTAACCCGAACCCGAACCCTAAACCGAACCCTACCCCTAACCCTAATCCGAACCCTAAACCTAACCCTAACCCTATCCCGAACCCTAACCCTAACCCTAACCCTAACCCTAACCCTAACCCTAACCCGAACCCTAACCCGAACACTAACCCGAACCCGAACCCTAACCCTAACCCTAACCCTAACCCGAACCCTAACACTAATCCGAACCCTAACACTAACCCGAACCCTAACCCGAACCCGAACACTAACCCTAACACTAACCCTAAACCGAACCCGAACCCTAACCCTAACACTAACACTAACCCTAACCCGAACCCGAACCCTAACCCGAACCCTAACCCTAACCCAAACCCTAACCCTAAACCGAACCCTAACCCGAACCCTAACCCGAACCCTAAACCTAACCCGAACCCTAACCCTAACCCTAAACCGAACCCTAACCCGAACCCTAACCCGAACCCTAAACCTAACCCGAACCCTAAACCTAACCCTAACACGAACCCTAACCCTAACCCTAACCCTAACCCAAACCTTAACGCTAAGCCTACCCCGAACATTAACCCTAACCCTAAACCTAACACTAAACCTAAACCTAACCCGAACCCTAACCCTAACCGTAACCCTAACCCAAAACCTAACCCTAACCCAAACCCTAACCCGAACCCTAACCTGAACCCTAAACCTAACCCTAACCCGAACCCTAACCCTAACCCTAACCCTAACCCTAACCCGAACTCTAACCCTAACCCTAACCCTAACCCGAACCCTGACCCTAACCCTAAACCTAACCCTAACCCTAACCCGAAACTGAACCCTAACCCTAACCCTAACCGTAACCCGGACCCGAACCCTAACTCTAACCCGAACCCTAACCCTAACACTAACCCTAACCCTAACCCGAACCCTAACCCTAACCCGAACCCTAACCCTAACCCGAACCCTAACCCAAACTCTAACCCTAACCCGAACCCTAACCCTAACCCGAACCCTAAACCTAACCCGAACCCTAACACTAACACTAACCCGAATCCGAACCCTAACCCTAACCCTAACCCGAACCCTAACCCTAACCCGAACCCTGACCTAACCCTAACCCTAAACCGAACCTTAACCCTAACACTAACCCGACACCTAACCCGAACCCTAACGTGAACCCTAACCCTAACCCTAACCCTAACCCTAACCCGAACCTTAACCCTAACCCTACCCCGAACCTTAACCCTAAACCTAACCCTAAACCTAAACCTAACCCTAACCCGAAACTGAACCCTAACCCTAACCCTAACCGTAACCCGAAACCGAACCCTAACTCTAACCCGAACCCTAACCCTAACACTAACCCTAACCCTAACACGAACCCTAACCCGAACCCGAACCCTAACCCTACCCTAACCCTAACCCTAACCCTAACCCTAACCCGAACCCTAACCCTAACCCGAACCCTAACACGAACCCTATCCTGAACCCTAACCCTAACCCTAACCCGAACCCTAACCCTAACCCTAACCCTGACCCGAACCCTAACCCTAAACCTAAACCTAACCCTAACCGGAAACTGAACCCTAACCCTAACCCTAACCCTAACCCTAACCCGAACGGTAACCCTAACCCTAACCCCAAACCCTAACCCTAACCCTAACCCGAACCCGAACCCTAACCCTAACCCTAAACCTAACCCAAACTCGAACCCGAACCCTAACCCGAACCCTACCCCTAACCCTAATCCGAACCCTAACCCTAACCCTAACCCTAACCCTAACCCTAACCCGAACCCTAACCCTAACCCTAACCCTAACACGAACCCTATCCTGAACCCTAAACCTAACCCGAACCCTAACCCTAACCCTAACCCTAAACCTAACCCGAACCCTAACCCTAACCCGAACCCTAACCCTAACCCTAACCCTAACACTAACTCGAACGGTAACCCTAAACCTAACCCCTAACCCTAACCCTAACCCTAACCCAAACCCTAACCCTAACCCTAACCCTAACCGTATCTCGAACCCGAACCCGACCACTAACCCTAATCCGAACCCTAACCCTAACACTAACTCTAACCCTAATCCTAACCCTAACCCTAACCCGAACCCTAACACGAACCCTAACCCTAAACCGAAACCTAACTCTAACCCGAACCCGAACCCTAACCCTAACCTTAACCGGAACCCTAACCCTAACCCTAACCCGAACCCGAACTCTAACCCCTTACCCGAATCCTAACCCTAACCCGAACCCTAACCCGAACTCTAACCCTAACCCTAACCCGAACCCGAACCCTACCCTAACCCTAACCATAACCCGAACACTAACCCGAACACTAACCCTAACACGAACCCGAACCCTAACCCTAACCCGAACCCGAACCCGAACCCTAACCCTAACCCTAACCCGAACCCTAACCCTAACCCGAACCCTAACCCTATACCTAACCCTAACCCGAAACCTAACGCTAACCTTAAACCTAACCGTAACCCTAAGCCTAACCCGAACCCTAACCCGAACCCTAACCCTAACCCTAACCTGAACCCTAACCCTAACGCTAACCCTAACCCGAACACGAACCCTAACCCTAACCCTAACCGAAACCCTAACCCTAACCCTAACCCGAACCCGAACCCTAACCCCTTACCCGAATCCTAACCCTAACCCGAACCCTAACCCGAACCCTAACCCTAACCCTAACCCCGAACCCGAACCCTTACCCTAACCCTAACCCTAACCCGAACCCGAACCCTAACCCTAACCCTAACCAGAACCCTAACCCTAACACGAACCCTAACCCTAACCCTAACCCTAACCCGAACCCTAACACTAACCCTAACCCGACACCTATCCAGAACCCTAACGCGAACCCTAACCCTAACCCTAACCCTAACCCTAACACTAACCCTAACCCTAACCCGAACCCTAACCCGAAACCGAACCCTAAACCTAAGGCGAACCCTAACCCTAACCCAAACCCTAACCCTAACCCAAACCCTAACACTAACCCGAACCCTAACCCTAACCTGAACCCGAACCCTAACACTAACCCTAACCGGAACCCTAACCCTAACCCGAACCCTAACCCTAACCCAAAACCTAACCCTAACCCGAAACCTAACCCGAACCCGAACCCGAACCCTAACCCTAACCCGAACCCGAACCCTAACCCTTCCCGAACCCGAACCCTAACCCGAACCCTACCCCTAAGTCTAATCCGAACCCTAACCCTAACCCTAACCCGAACCTTAACCCTAACCCGAAACCTAACGCTAACCCTAACCCTAACCCTAAACCGAACCCTACCCCTAACCTTAACCGGAACCCTAACCCTAACTCTAACCCGAACCTGAACCCTAACCCCTTACCCGAATCCTAACCCTAACCAGAACACTAACCCGAACCCTAACCAAAACCCTAACCCCGAACCCTAACCCTAACCTTAACCTGAACCCGAACCCTAAACCTAACACTAAACCGAACCCTAAACCTAACCTGAACCCTAACCCTAACCCTAACCCTAACCCGAACCCTAACTCTAACGCTTACCCGACCGCTAACCCGAACCCTAACGCGAACCCTAACCCTAACCCTAACCCTAACCCGAACCTTAACCCTAACCCTAACCCGAACCCTGACCCTAACCCTAAACCTAACCCTAACCCTAAACCGAACCCTAACCCTAACCCTAACCCTAACCCGAACCCTAACCCTAACCCTAACCCTAACCCGAACCCTAACCCGAACCCTAACCCTAACCCTAACCCGAAACCTAACCCTAACCCTAACCCGAACCCTAACCCTAACCATAACACTAACCCTAACCCTAACCCGAACCCTAACCATAACCCTAAACCGAACCCTAACCCTAACCGTAACCCTACCCTAACCCGAACCCAAACCCTAACCCTAACCCCTAACCCTAACCCTAACCCTAACCCGAACCCTAACCCTAACCCTAACCCTAAACGGAACTCTAACTCTAACCCTAACCCGAACCCGAACCCTAATCCCTTACCCGAATCCTAACCCTAACCCGAACCCTAACCCGAACCATAACCATAACCCTAACCCTAACCCTAACCCTACCCGAACCCTAAACCTAACCCTAACCCGAACCCTAACCCTAACACTAACCCTAACCCTAACCCGAACGGTAACTCTAACCCTAACCCCTAACCGTAACCCTAACCCTAACCCTAACCCGAACCCGAACCCTAACCCGAACCCTAACCCTAAACCTAACCCTAACACGAACCCTAACCCTAACCCTAACCCTAACCCGAACCTTAACCCTATCCCTACCCCGAACATTAACCCTAACCCTAAACCTAACCCTAAACCTAACCCTAACCCGAACCCTAACCCTAACCGTAACCCTAACCCAAAACCTAACCCTAACCCAAACCCTAACCCGAACCCTAACCTGAACCCTAAACCTAACCCTAACCCGAACCCTAACCCTAACCCTAACACTAACCCGAACTCTAACCCTAACCCTAACCCTAACCCGAACCCTGACCCTAACCCTAACCCTAACCCTAACCCTAACCCGAAACTGAACACTAACCCTAACCCTAACCGTAACCCGAACCCGAACCCTAACTCTAACCCGAACCCTAACCCTAACACTAACCCTAACCCGAACCCTAACCCTAACCCGAACCCTAACACTAACCCGAACCCTAACCCAAACTCTAACACTAACCCGAACCCTAACCCTAACCCGAACCCTAAACCTAACCCGAACCCTAACACTAACACTAACACTAACCCGAATACGAACCCTAACCCTAACCCTAACCCGAACCCTAACCCTAACCCGAACCCTGACCTAACCCTAACCCTAACCCTAAACCGAACCTTAACCCTAACACTAACCCGACACCTAACGCGAACCCTAACGCGAACCCTAACCCTAACCCTAACCCGAACCTTAACCCTAACCCTACCCCGAACCTTAACCCTAAACCTAACCCTAAACCTAAACCTAACCCTAACCCGAAACTGAACCCTAACCCTAACCCTAAACTTACCCTGAACCCGAACCCTAACTCTAACCCGAACCCTAACCCTAACACTAACCCTAACCCTAACACGAACCCTAACCCGAACCCGTACCCTAACCCTAACCCTAACCCTAACCCTAACCCTAACCCTAACCCGAACCCTAACCCTAACCCGAACCCTAACACGAACCCTATCCTGAACCCTAACCCTAACCCTAACCCGAACCCTAACCCTAACCCGAACCCTAACACGAACCCTATCCTGAACCCTAACCCTAACCCTCACCCGAACCCTAACCCTAAACCTAAACCTAACCCTAACCGGAAACTGAAACCTAACCCTAACCCTAACCCTAACCCTAACCCGAACGGTAACCCTAACCCTAACCACAAACCCTAAACCTAACCCTAAACCGAACCCGAAACCTAACCCTAACCCTAAACCTAACCCTAACTCGAACCCGAACCCTAACCCGAACCCTACCCCTAACCCTAATCCGAACCCTAAACCTAACCCTAACCCTAACCCTAACCCTAAACCTAACCCGAACCCTAACCCTAACCCTAACCCTAACACGAACCCTATCCTGAACCCTAAACCTAACCCGAACCCTAACCCTAACCCTAACCCTAAACCTAACCCGAACCCTAACCCTAACCCGAACCCTAACCCTAACCCTAACCCTAACACTAACTCGAACGGTAACCCTAAACCTAACCCCTAAACCTAACCCCTAACCCTAACCCTAACCCTAACCCTAACCCTAACCCGAACCCGAACCCTAACCCTAACCCTAAACCTAACCCTCACTCGAACCCGAACCCTAACCCGAACCCTACCCCTAACCCTAATCCGAACCCTAACCCTAACACTAACTCTAACCCTAATCCTAACCCGAACCCTAACCCTAACCAGAACCCTAACCCTAACCCTAACCCTAACCCGAACCCTAACACGAACCCTAAACCTAAACCGAACCCTAACCCTAACCCGAACCCGAACCCTAACCCTAACCTTAACCGGAACCCTAACCCTAACCCTAACCCGAACCCGAACTCTAACCCCTTACCCAAATCCTAACCCTAACCCGAACCCTAACCCGAACTCTAACCCTAACCCTAAACCCGAACCCGAACCCTACCCTAACCCTAACCATAACCCGAACACTAACCCGAACACTAACCCTAACACGAACCCGAAACCTAACCCTAACCCGAACCCGAACCCTAACCCTAACCCTAACCCGAACCCTAACCCTAACCCGAACCCGAACCCTATACCTAAACATAACCCGAAACCTAACGCTAACCCTAAACCTAACCGTAACCCTAAGCCTAACCCGAACCCTAACCCGAACCCTAACCCTAACCCTAACCTGAACCATAACCCTAACGCTAACCCTAACCCGAACACGAACCCTAACCCTAACCCTAACCGAAACCCTAACCCTAACCCTAACCCGAACCAGAACCCTAACCCCTTACCCGAATCCTAACCCTAACCCGAACCCTAACCCGAACTCTAACCCTAAACCTAACCCCGAACCCGAACCCTTACCCTAACCCTAACCCTAACCCGAACCCGAACCCTAACCCTAACCCTAAACAGAACCCTAACCCTAACACGAACCCTAACCCTAACCCTAACCCGAACCCTAACACTAACCCTAACCCGACACCTATCCCGAACCCTAACGCGAACCCTAACCCTAACCCTAACCCTAACCCTAACACTAACCCTAACACTAACCCGAACCCTAACCCGAAACCGAACCCTAAACCTAAGCCGAACCCTAACCCTAACCCAAACCCTAACCCTAACCCGAACCCTAACACTAACCCGAACCCTAACCCTAACCTGAACCCGAACCCTAACACTAACCCTAACCGGAACCCTAACCCTAACCCGAAACCTAACCCTAACCCAAACCCTAATCCTAACCCGAAACCTAACCCGAACCCGAACCCTAACACTAACCCTAACCCGAACCCTAACCCTAACACTAACTCTAACCCTAACACGAACCCTAACCCTAACCCTAACCCGAACTCTAACCCTAACCCTAACCCTAACACTAACTCGAACGGTAACCCTAACCCTAACCCCTAACCCTAACCCTAACCCAAACCCTAACCCTAACCCTAACCCTAACCCTAACTCGAACCCGAACCCTAACCCGAACCCGACCCCTAACCCTAATCCGAACCCTAACCCTAACACTAACTCTAACCTTAATCCTAACCCGAACCCTAACCCTAACCAGAACCCTAACCCTAACCCTAACCCTAACCCGAACCCTAACACGAACCCTAACCCTAAACCGAACCCTAACCCTAACCCGAACCCGAACCCTAACCCTAACCTTAACCGGAACCCTAACCCTAACCCTAACCCGAACCCGAACTCTAACCCCTTACCCGAATCCTAACCCTAACCCGAACCCTAACCCGAACTCTAACCCTAACCCTAAACCCGAACCCGAACCCTACCCTAACCCTAACCATAACCCGAACACTAACCCGAACACTAACCCTAACACGAACCCGAACCCTAACCCTAACCCGAACCCGAACCCGAACCCTAAACCTAACCCTAACCCGAACCCTAACCCTAACCCGAACCCTAACCCTATACCTAAACATAACCCGAAACCTAACGCTAACCCTAAACCTAACCGTAACCCTAAGCCTAACCCGAACCCTAACCCGAACCCTAACCCTAACCCTAACCTGACCCTAACCCTAACGCTAACCCTAACCCGAACACGAACCCTAACCCTAACCCTAACCGAAACCCTAACCCTAACCCTAACCCGAACCAGAACCCTAACCCCTTACCCGAATCCTAACCCTAAACCGAACCCTAACCCGAACTCTAACATTAAACCTAACCCCGAACCCGAACCCTTACCCTAATCCTAACCCTAACCCGAACCCGAACCCTAACCCTAACCCTAACCAGAACCCTAACCCTAACACGAACCCTAACCCTAACCCTAACCCTAACCCGAACCCTAACACTAACCCTAACCCGACACCTATCCAACCCTAACGCGAACCCTAACCCTAACCCTAACCCTAACCCTAACACTAACCCTAATCCTAACCCGAACCCTAACCCGAAACCGAACCCTAAACCTAAGCCGAACCCTAACCCTAACCCAAACCCTAACCCTAACCCGAACCCTAACACTAACCCGAACCCTAACCCTAACCTGAACCCGAAACCTAACACTAACCCTAACCGGAACCCTAACCATAACCCGAAACCTAACCCTAACCCAAACCCTAACCCTAACCCGAAACCTAACCCGAACCCGAACCCTAACACTAACCCTAACCCGAACCCTAACCCTAACCCTAACCCGAACCCGAACCCTGACCCTAACCCTAACCCGAACACTAACCCGAACCCTACCCCTAACTCTAATCCGAACCCTAACCCAAACCCTAACCCTAACCCGAACCCTAACACGAACCCTAACCCTAAACCGAACCCTAACCCTAACCCGAACCCGAACCCTAACCCTAACCTTAACCGGAACCCTAACCCAAACCCTAACCCTAACCCGAAACCTAACCCGAACCCGAACCCTAACACTAACCCTAACCCGAACCCTAACCCTAACCCTAACCCGAACCCGAACCCTAACCATAACACTAACCCTAACCCTAACCCGAACCCTAACCATAACCCTAAACCGAACCCTAACCCTAACCGTAACCCTAACCCTAACCCTAACCCTAACCCTAACCCTAACCCGAAACTGAACACTAACCCTAACCCTAACCGTAACCCGAACCCGAACCCTAACTCTAACCCGAACCCTAACCCTAACACTAACCCTAACCCGAACCCTAACCCTAACCCGAACCCTAACCCTAACCCGAACCCTAACCCAAACTCTAACCGTAACCCGAACCCTAACCCTAACCCGAACCCTAAACCTAACCCGAACCCTAACACTAACACTAACACTAACCCGAATCCGAACCCTAACCCTAACCCTAACCCGAACCCTAACCCTAACCCGAACCCTGACCTAACCCTAACCCTAAACCGAACCTTAACCCTAACACTAACCCGACACCTAACCCGAACCCTAACGCGAACCCTAACCCTAACCCTAACCCGAACCTTAACCCTAACCCTACCCCGAACCTTAACCCTAAACCTAACCCTAAACCTAAACCTAACCCTAACCCGAAACTGAACCCTAACCCTAACCCTAAACTTACCCTGAACCCGAACCCTAACTCTAACCCGAACCCTAACCCTAACACTAACCCTAACCCTAACACGAACCCTAACCCGAACCCGTACCCTAACCCTAACCCTAACCCTAACCCTAACCCTAACCCTAACCCGAACCCTAACCCTAACCCGAACCCTAACACGAACCCTATCCTGAACCCTAACCCTAACCCTAACCCGAACCCTAACCCTAACCCTAACCCTCACCCGAACCCTAACCCTAAACCTAAACCTAACCCTAACCGGAAACTGAACCCTAACCCTAACCCTAACCCTAACCCTAACCCTAACCCGAACGGTAACCCTAACCCTAACCACAAACCCTAACCCTAACCCTAAACCGAACCCGAACCCTAACCCTAACCCTAAACCTAACCCTAACTCGAACCCGAACCCTAACCCGAACCCTACCCCTAACCCTAATCCGAACCCTAAACCTAACCCTAACCCTAACCCTAACCCTAAACCTAACCCGAACCCTAACCCTAACCCTAACCCTAACACGAACCCTATCCTGAACCCTAAACCTAACGCGAACCCTAACCCTAACCCTAACCCTAAACCTAACCCGAACCCTAACCCTAACCCGAACCCTAACCCTAACCCTAACCCTAACACTAACTCGAACGGTAACCCTAAACCTAACCCCTAAACCTAACCCCTAACCCTAACCCTAACCCTAACCCTAACCCTAACCCGAACCCGAACCCTAACCCTAACCCTAAACCTAACCCTCACTCGAACCCGAACCCTAACCCGAACCCTACCCCTAACCCTAATCCGAACCCTAACCCTAACACTAACTCTAACCCTAATCCTAACCCGAACCCTAACCCTAACCAGAACCCTAACCCTAACCCTAACCCTAACCCGAACCCTAACACGAACCCTAAACCTAAACCGAACCCTAACCCTAACCCGAACCCGAACCCTAACCCTAACCTTAACCGGAACCCTAACCCTAACCGTAACCCGAACCCGAACTCTAACCCCTTACCCAAATCCTAACCCTAACCCGAACCCTAACCCGAACTCTAACCCTAACCCTAAACCCGAACCCGAACCCTACCCTAACCCTAACCATAACCCGAACACTAACCCGAACACTAACCCTAACACGAACCCGAAACCTAACCCTAACCCGAACCCGAACCCTAACCCTAACCCTAACCCGAACCCTAACCCTAACCCGAACCCGAACCCTATACCTAAACATAACCCGAAACCTAACGCTAACCCTAAACCTAACCGTAACCCTAAGCCTAACCCGAACCCTAACCCGAACCCTAACCCTAACCCTAACCTGAACCATAACCCTAACGCTAACCCTAACCCGAACACGAACCCTAACCCTAACCCTAACCGAAACCCTAACCCTAACCCTAACCCGAACCAGAACCCTAACCCCTTACCCGAATCCTAACCCTAACCCGAACCCTAACCCGAACTCTAACCCTAAACCTAACCCCGAACCCGAACCCTTACCCTAACCCTAACCCTAACCCGAACCCGAACCCTAACCCTAACCCTAACCAGAACCCTAACCCTAACACGAACCCTAACCCTAACCCTAACCCGAACCCTAACACTAACCCTAACCCGACACCTATCCCGAACCCTAACGCGAACCCTAACCCTAACCCTAACCCTAACCCTAACACTAACCCTAACACTAACCCGAACCCTAACCCGAAACCGAACCCTAAACCTAAGCCGAACCCTAACCCTAACCCAAACCCTAACCCTAACCCGAACCCTAACACTAACCCGAACCCTAACCCTAACCTGAACCCGAACCCTAACACTAACCCTAACCGGAACCCTAACCCTAACCCGAAACCTAACCCTAACCCAAACCCTAATCCTAACCCGAAACCTAACCCGAACCCGAACCCTAACACTAACCCTAACCCGAACCCTAACCCTAACACTAACTCTAACCCTAACACGAACCCTAACCCTAACCCTAACCCGAACTCTAACCCTAACCCTAACCCTAACACTAACTCGAACGGTAACCCTAACCCTAACCCCTAACCCTAACCCTAACCCTAACCCAAACCCTAACCCTAACCCTAACCCTAACCCTAACTCGAACCCGAACCCTAACCCGAACCCGACCCCTAACCCTAATCCGAACCCTAACCCTAACACTAACTCTAACCTTAATCCTAACCCGAACCCTAACCCTAACCAGAACCCTAACCCTAACCCTAACCCTAACCCGAACCCTAACACGAACCCTAACCCTAAACCGAACCCTAACCCTAACCCGAACCCGAACCCTAACCCTAACCTTAACCGGAACCCTAACCCTAACCCTAACCCGAACCCGAACTCTAACCCCTTACCCGAATCCTAACCCTAACCCGAACCCTAACCCGAACTCTAACCCTAACCCTAAACCCGAACCCGAACCCTACCCTAACCCTAACCATAACCCGAACACTAACCCGAACACTAACCCTAACACGAACCCGAACCCTAACCCTAACCCGAACCCGAACCCTAACCCTAACCCTAACCCGAACCCTAACCCTAACCCGAACCCTAACCGTATACCTAAACATAACCCGAAACCTAACGCTAACCCTAAACCTAACCGTAACCCTAAGCCTAACCCGAACCCTAACCCGAACCCTAACCCTAACCCTAACCTGAACCCTAACCCTAACGCTAACCCTAACCCGAACACGAACCCTAATCCTAACCCTAACCGAAACCCTAACCCTAACCCTAACCCGAACCAGAACCCTAACCCCTTACCCGAATCCTAACCCTAAACCGAACCCTAACCCGAACTCTAACATTAAACCTAACCCCGAACCCGAACCATTACCCTAATCCTAACCCTAACCCGAACCCGAACCCTAACCCTAACCCTAACCAGAACCCTAACCCTAACACGAACCCTAACCCTAACCCTAACCCTAACCCGAACCCTAACACTAACCCTAACCCGACACCTATCCCGAACCCTAACGCGAACCCTAACCCTAACCCTAACCCTAACCCTAACACTAACCCTAATCCTAACCCGAACCCTAACCCGAAACCGAACCCTAAACCTAAGCCGAACCCTAACCCTAACCCAAACCCTAACCCTAACCCGAACCCTAACACTAACCCGAACCCTAACCCTAACCTGAACCCGAAACCTAACACTAACCCTAACCGGAACCCTAACCATAACCCGAAACCTAACCCTAACCCAAACCCTAACCCTAACCCGAAACCTAACCCGAACCCGAACCCTAACACTAACCCTAACCCGAACCCTAACCCTAACCCTAACCCGAACCCGAACCCTAACCCTAACCCTAACCCGAACACTAACCCGAACCCTACCCCTAACTCTAATCCGAACCCTAACCCAAACCCTAACCCTAACCCGAACCCTAACACGAACCCTAACCCTAAACCGAACCCTAACCCTAACCCGAACCCGAACCCTAACCCTAACCTTAACCGGAACCCTAACCCAAACCCTAACCCTAACCCGAAACCTAACCCGAACCCGAACCCTAACACTAACCCTAACCCGAACCCTAACCCTAACCCTAACCCGAACCCGAACCCTAACCATAACACTAACCCTAACCCTAACCCGAACCCTAACCATAACCCTAAACCGAACCCTAACCCTAACCGTAACCCTAACCCTAACCCGAACCCAAACCCTAACCCTAACCCCTAACCCTAACCCTAACCCGAACCCTAACCCTAACCCTAACCCTAAATGGAACTCTAACTCTAACCCTAACCCGACCCCGAACCCTAACCCCTTACCCGAATCCTAACCCTAACCCGAACCCTAACCCGAACCCTAACCAAAACCCTAACCCCGAACCCTAACCCTAACCCTAACCCTAACCCGAACCCTAACCATAACCCTAACCCGAACCCTGACCATAACCCGTACCCGAACCCTACCCCTAACCCGAACCCTAACCCTAACCCGAACCCTAACCCTAACACTAACCCTAACCCGAACACGAAACCTAACCCTAACCCGAACCCGAACCCTAACCCGAACCCAACACTAACCTTAACACTAACACTAAACCGAACCCGAACCCTAACCCTAACCCTAACCCTAACACTAACCGTAACCCTAACCCGAAACCTAACCCGAACCCGAACCCTAACCCTAATCCTAACCCTAACCCTAACCCGAACCCTAACCCTAACCCGAACCCTAACACTAACCCGAACCCTAACCCTAACCCGAACCCGAACCCTAACACTAACCCTAACCAGAACCCTAACCCTAACCCTAACCCGAACACGAACCCTAACAAACTTACACGAATCCTAACCCTAACCGGAACCCTAACCCGAACCCTAACCCTAACCCTAACCCTAACCCCGAACACGAACCCTAACCCTAACCCTAACCCTAAGCCTAACCCAAACCCTAACCCGAAGCCGAACCCTAACCCTAACCCGAAACCGAACCCTAACCCTAACCCTAACCCTCACCCGAACCCGAACCGTAATCCTAACCCGAACCCTAACCCGAAACCTACCCCTAACCCTAATCCGAACCCTAACCCCTAACCATAAACCTAACCCTAAACCGAACACTAACCCTAACCCTAACCCTAACCCGAACCCGAACCTAACCCGAACCCTACCCCTAACCCTAATCCGAACACTAAACCTAACCTTAACCCTAACCCTAACCCTAACCCGAACCCGAACACTAACCCTAACCCTAACCCTAACCCGAACCCTAACCCCTAACCCTAACCCTAACCCTAACCCGAATCCTAACCCTAACCCTACCTCCTAAAACTAACCCTAACCCTAACCCGAACTCTAAACGTAACCCGAACCCTAACCCTAACCGGAAAACTAACCCGAACCCTAACCCTAAACCGAACCCGAACCCTATCCCTAACCCGAACCCTAACCCTAACCCGAACCCTAACCCTAACACTAACCCTAAACCGAACCCGAACCCTAACCCTAACCCGAACCCGAACCCTAACCCGAACCCGAACCCTAACCCTAACACGAACCGTAAACCGAACCCGAACCCTAACCCTAACCCTAAACCTAACACTAACACTAAACCTAACCCGAACCCTAACCCGAAACCGAACCCTAACCCTAACCCTAACCCTAAACCTAACCCGAACCCTAACCCTAACCCGAACCCTAACACTAACCCGAACCCTAACCCTAACCCGAACCCGAACCCTAACGCTAACCCTAACCGGAACCCTAACCCTAACCCGAACCCTAACCCTAACCCAAAGCCTAACCCTAACACGAACCCTAACCCTTAACCTAACCCGAACCCTAACCCTAACCCGAACCCTAACCCTAACCCTAACCCGAACCCGAACCCTAACCCTAACCCTAACCCTAACCCGAACCCTTACCCGAACCCTAACCCTAACCCGAACCCTAACCCGAACCCTAACCCGATCCCTAACCCGAACCCTAACCCTAACCCTAACCCGAACCCTAACCGTAACCCTAACCCTAACCCGAACCCTGAACCTAACCCTAACCCTAACCCTAACACTAACCCGAAACCGAACCCTAACCCTAACCCTAACCGTAACCCGAACCCGAACCCTCACCCTAACCCGAACCCTAACCCTAACACTAACCCTAACACTAACCCGAACCCTAACCCTAACCCGAACCCTAACCGTAACCCGAAACCTAACCCTAACTCTAACCCTAACCCGAACCCGAAACCTAAACCTAACTCGAACCCTAACCCTAACCCGAACTCTAACACTAATCCGAACCCTAACCCTAACCTTAATCCTATCCCTAACCCTAACCCGAACCCTAACCCTAACCTTAACCGGAACCCTAACCCTAACCTGAACCCGAAACCTAACCCTAACCCTAACCCGAACACTAACGCTAACCCGAACCCTAACCCTAACCCTAACCCGAACCCTAACCCTAACCCTAACCCTAACCCTAACCCTAACCCGAACCCTAAACCTAACCCTAAACCGAACCCTAACCCTAACCCTAACCCTAACCCTAACCCGAACGGTAACCCTAACCCTAACGCCTAAGCCTAACCCTAACCCTAACCCGAACCCTAACCCTAACCCTAACCCTAACCCGTACCCGTACCCGAACACTAACCCGAACCCTACACCTAACCCTAATCCGAACCAAAACCCTAACCCTAACCCTAACCCTAACCCTAACCCGAACCCTAACCCTAACCGCAACCCTAACCCTAACCCTAACCCTAACCCGTACCAGAACCCTAACCCGTACCCTAACCCTAACCCTAACCCGAACCCTAACCCTAACCCTAACCCTAACCCGAACCCTAACCCTAACCTTAACCGGAACCCTAACACTAACCCTAACCCAAACCCGAACCATAACCCCTTACCCGAATCCTAACCCTAACCCGAACCCTAAACCTAACCTTAACACTAACCCTAACGCTAAAACGAACCCTAACATTAACCCTCACCCTGCCCCGAACCATAAACAGAACCCTAACCCTAACCCTAACCCGAACCCTAACCCTA
>JAVLSZ010000004.1:95317500-95322500 GCA_032313775.1 Urocyon cinereoargenteus
TAACCCGAACCTTAACCCTAACCCTAAACCTAACCCTAAACCTAACCCTAACCCGAACCCTAAACCTAACCCTAAACCTAACCCGAACCCTAACCCTAACCACACCTAAACCCGAACCCTAACCTGAACCCTGACCCTAACCCTAACCCGAACCCTAACCCTAACCCTAACCCTAACCAGAACCCTAAACCTAACCATAACCCTAACCCTAACCCTAACCCGACCCTAACCCTAACAGTAAACCTAACCCTAACCCTAACCCAAACCCGAACCCTAACCCTAACACTAAACCGAACCCTAAACCTAACCTGAACCCTAACCCTAACCCTAACCCGAACCCGAACCCTAACCCGAACCCTACACCTAACACTAATCCGAAACCTAACCCTAACCTTAATCCTAACCCTAACCCTAACCCTAACCCTAACCCGAAACCTAACCCTAACCGCAAACCTAAACCTAACCCTAACCCTAACCCTAACCCGAACCCTTACCCGAACCCTAACCCTAACCCGAACCCTAACCCGAACCCTAACCCGATCCCTAACCCGAACCCTAACCCTAACCCTAACCCGAACCCTAACCGTAACCCTAACCCTAACCAGAACCCTGAACCTAACCCTAACCCTAACCCTAACACTAACCCGAAACCGAACCCTAACCCTGACCCTAACCGTAACCCGAACCCGAACCCTCACCCTAACCCGAACCCTAACCCTAACACTAAACCTAACACTAACCCGAACCCTAACCCTAACCGGAACCCTAACCGTAACCCGAAACCTAAACCAAACTCTAACCCTAACCCGAACCCGAAACCTAAACCTAACCCGAACCCTAACCCTAACCCGAACTCTAACACTAACACTAACGCTAACCCAAACCCGAACCCTAACCCTAACCCTAACCCGAACCCTAACGCTAACCTTAACCGGAACCCTAACCCTAACCTGAACCCGAACCCTAACCCTAACCCTAACCCGAACCCTAACGCTAACCCGAACCCTAACCCTAACCCGAACCCTAACCCTAACCCTAACCCTAACCCTAACCCGAACCCTAAACCTAACCCTAACCCGAACCCTAACCCTAACCCTAACCCTAACCTTAACCTGAACCCTAACACTAACCCTAACCCAAACCCGAACCATAACCCCTTACCCGAATCCTAACCCTAACCCGAACCCTAACCCGAACCCTAACCCTAACCCTAACGCCGAACCCGAACACTAACCCTAACCCTAACCCGAACCCTAACCCGAACCCTAACCCTAACCCGATCCCGAACCCTAACCCTAACCCGAACTCGAACCCTAACCCTAACCCTAACCCAAAACCTAACACTAACCCGAACCCTAAACCTAACCCTAACCCTAAACCGAACCCTAAACCTAACCCTAACCCGACCCCTAACCCGAACCCTAACGCGAACCCTAACCCTAACCCTAACCCTAATCCTAACCCGAACCTTAACCCTAAACCTAACCCGAACCCTAACCGTAACCTTAACCCTAACCCTAACGCTAAACCAAACCCTAACCCAAACCCTCACCCTGCCCCGAACCCTAACCCTAATCCTAACCCTAACCCGAACTCTAAACCGAACCCTAACCCTAACCCTAACCCGAACCCTAACCCTAACCCTAACCCTAAACCGAACCATAAACCTAAACATAACCCTAACCCTAACCCTAACCCGAACCCTAACCCTAACACTAACCCGAACCCTAACCCTAACCCGAACCCGAACAATAACCCTAACACTAAACCGAACCCTAAACCTAACCTGAACCATAACCCTAACCCTAACCCTAACTTGAACCCGAACCCTAAACCGAACCCTACACCTAACACTAATCCGAACCCTAACCCTAACCTTAATCCTAACCCTAACCCTAAACCGAACCCTAACCCTAACCCTAACCCTAACCCTAACCCTAACCCTAACCCGAACACTAACCCTAACCTGAACCCTAACCCCTAACCCTAACCCTAACCTTAACCCTAACCCGAACCCTAACCCTAACCCTACCTCCTAACCCTAACACTAACCCTAAACCGAAACCTAAACCTAACCCGATACCTAACCCTAACCCGAACACTAACCCGAACCCTAACCCTAACCTGAACCCGAACCCTAACCCTAACCTTAACCCTAACCCTAACCCGAACCTTAACCCTAACCCTAACCCTAAACCTAACCCTAACCCGAAGCCTAAACCTAACCCTAACCCTAACCCTAACACGAACCCTAACCCTAACCACACCTAAACCGAACCTTAACCTGAACCCTGACCCTAACCCTAACCCGAACCCTAACCCTAACCCTAACCCTAACCCGAACCCTAAACCTAACCATAACCCTAACCCTAACCCTAACCCGAACCCTAACCCTAACACTAAACCGACCCTAACCCTAACCCGAACCCGAACCCTAACCCTAACACTAAACCGAACCCTAAACCTAACCTGAACCCTAACCCTAACCCTAACCCGAACCCGAACCCTAACCCGAACCCTACACCTAACACTAATCCGAACCCTAACCCTAACCTTATTCCTAACCCTAACCCTAACCCTAACCCGAAACCTAACCCTAACCGCAACCCTAAACCTAACCCTAACCCTAACCCTAACCCGAACCCTAACCTGTACCCTAACCCTAACCCTAACCCGAACCCTAACCCTAACCCTAACCCTAACCCGAACCCTAACCCTAACCTTAATCTGAACCCTAACACTAACCCTAACCCAAACCCGAACCATAACACCTTACCCGAATCCTAACCCTAACCCGAACCCTAACCCGAACCCTAACCCTAACCCTAACGCCGAACCCGAACCCTAACCCTAACCCTAACCCGAACCCTAAACCGAACCCTAACCCTAACCCGATCCCGAACCCTAACCCTAACCCGAACCCGAACCCTAACCATAACCCTAACCCAAAACCTAACACTAACCCGAACCCTAACCCTAACCCTAACCCTAACCCGAACCCTAAACCTAACCCTAACCCGACCCCTAACCCGAACCCTAACTCGAACCCTAACCCTAACCCTAACCCTAATCCTAACCCGAACCTTAACCCTAACCCTAACCCGAACCCTAACCCTAACCTTAACCCTTACCCTAACGCTAAACCGAACCCTAACCATAACCCTCACCCTGCCCCGAACCCTAACCCTAATCCTAACCCTAACCCGAACCCTAAACCGAACCCTAACCCTAACACTAACCCGAACCCTAACCCTAACCCTAACCGTAACCCGAACCCTAAACCTAACCATAACCCTAACCCTAACCCTAACCCGAAACCTAACCCTAACACTAACCCGAACCCTAACCCTAACCCGAACCCGAACCCTAACCCTAACACTAAACCGAACCCTAAACCTAACCTGAACCCTAACCCTAACCCTAACCCTAAGCCTAACCCGAACCCTAACTCGAAGCCGAACCCTAACCCTAACCCGAAACCGAACCCTAACCCTAACCCTAACCCTCACCCGAACCCAAACCGTAACCCTAACCCGAACCCTAACCCGAAACCTACCCCTAACCCTAATCCGAACCCTAACCCCTAACCCTAAACCTAACCCTAAACCGAACCCTAACCCTAACCCTAACCCTAACCCGAACCCGAACCTAAACCAAACCCTACCCCTAACCCTAATCCGAACACTAACCCTAACCTTAACCCTAACCCTAACCCTAACCCGAACCCGAACCCTAACCCTAACCCTAAACCTAACCTGAACCCTAACCCCTAACCCTAACCCTAACCCTAACCCGAATCCTAACCCTAACCCTACCTCCTAAAACTAACCCTAACCCTAACCCGAACCCTAAACGTAACCCGAACACTAACCCTAACCGGAAACCTAACCGGTACCCTAACCCTAACCCAAACCCGAACCCTACCCCTCACCCGAACCCTAACCCTAACCCGAACCCTAACCCTAACACTACCCTAAACCGAACCCGAACCCTAACCCTAATCCGAACCCGAACCCTAACCCGAAACCGAACCCTAACCCTAACACGAACCGTAAACCGAACCCGAAACCTAACCCTAACCCTAACCCTAAGACTAACCCTAAAACTTACCCGAACCCTAACCCGAAACCGAACCCTAACCCTAACCCTAACCCTAACCCTAACCCGAACCCTAACCCTAACCCGAACCCTAACACTAACCCGAACCCTAACCCTAACCCGAACCCGAACCCGAACCCTAACGCTAACCCTAACCGGAACCCTAACCCTAACCCGAACCCTAACCCTAACCCAAGCCTAACCCTAACACGAACCCTAACCCGAAACCTAACCCAAACTCTAACCCTAACCCGAACCCGAAACCTAAACCTAACCCGAACCCTAACCCTAACCCGAACTCTAACACTAACACTAACGCTAACCCGAACCCGAACCCTAACCCTAACCCTAACCCGAACCCTAACCCTAACCTTAACCGGAACCCTAACCCTAACCTGAACACGAACCCTAACCCTAACCCTAACCCGAACCCTAAACCTAACCCTAACCCGAACCCTAACCCTAACCTTAACCGGAACCCTAACACTAACCCTAACCCAAACCTGAACCATAACCACTTACCCGAATCCTAACCCTAACCCAAACCCTAAACCTAACCTTAACCCTAACCCTAACGCTAAACCGAACCCTAACCCTAACCCTCACCCTGCCCCGAACCCTAAACCTAATCCTAACCCTAACCCGAACCCTAAACCGAACCCTAACCCTAAACCTAACCCGAACCCTAACCCTAACCCTAACCCTAACCCGAACCCTAAACCTAACCATAACCCTAACCCTAACCCTAACCCGAACCCTAACCCTAACACTAACCCGAACCCTAACCCGAACCCGAACCCGAACCCTAACCATAACACTAAACCGAACCCTAAACCTAACCTGAAACCTAACCCTAACCCTAACCCTAACCCGAACCCGAACACTAATCCGAACCCTACACC
>JAVLSZ010000004.1:95325000-95345000 GCA_032313775.1 Urocyon cinereoargenteus
CCCTAACCAGAACCCTAACCCCTAACCCTAAACCTAACCCTAAACCTAACCCGAAACCTAACCCTAACCCTACCTCCTAACCCTAACACTAACCCTAAACCGAACCCTAAACCTAACCCGAAACCTAACCCTAACCTGAACACTAACCCGAACCCTAACCCTAACCTGAACCCGAACCCTAACCCTAACCTTAACCCTAAACCTAACCCGAACCTTAACCCTAACCCTAACCCTAACCCTAAACCTAACCCTAACCGAACCCTAAACCTAACCCTAACCCTAACCCTAACCCGAACCCTAACCCTAACCACACCTAAACCCGAACCCTAACCTGAACCCTGACCCTAACCCTAACCCGAACCCTAACCCTAAACCTAACCCTAACCCGAACCCTAAACCTAACCATAACCCTAACCCTAACCCTAACCCGAACCCGAACCCTAACCCTAACACTAAACCGAACCCTAAACCTAACCTGAACCCTAACCCTAACCCTAACCCTAACCCGAACCCGAACCCTAACCCGAACCCTACACCTAACACTAATCCGAACCCTAACCCTAACCTTAATCCTAACCCTAACCCTAACCCTAACCCGAAACCTAACCCTAACCGCAACCCTAAACCTAACCCTAACCCTAACCCGAACCCGAACCCTAACCTGTACCCTAACCCTAACCCTAACCCGAACCCTAACCCTAACCTTAACCTGAACCCGAACCCTAACCCTAACCTGAACCTGAACCCTAACACTAACCCTAACCCAAACCCGAACCATAACACCTTACCCGAATCCTAACCCTAACCCGAACCCTAACCCGAACCCTAACCCTAACCCTAACGCCGAACCCGAACCCTAACCCTAACCCTAACCCGAACCCTAAACCGAACCCTAACCCTAACCCGATCCCGAACCCTAACACTAACCCGAACCCGAACCCTAACCATAACCCTAACCCAAAACCTAACACTAACCCGAACCCTAAACCTAACCCTAAACCTAACCCGAACCCTAAACATAACCCTATCCCGAACCCTAACCTGAACCCTAACGCGAACCCTAACCCTAACCCTAACCCTAATACTAACCCGAAACTTAACCCTAACCCTAACCAGAACCCTAACCCTAACATTAACCCTAACCCTAACGCTAAACCGAACCCTAACCCTAACCCTCACCCTGCCCCGAACCCTAACACTAATCCTAACCCTAACCCAAACCCTAAACCGAACCCTAACCCTAACCCTAACCCGAACCCTAACCCTAACCCTAACCCTAACCCGAACCCTAAACCTAACCATAACCCTAACCCTAACCCTAACCCGAACCCTAACCCTAACACTAACCCGAACCCTAACCCTAACCCGAACCCGAACCCTAACCCTAACACTAAACCGAACCCTAAACCTAACCTGAACCCTAACCCTAACCCTAACCCTAACTTGAACCCGAACCCTAACCCGAACCCTACACCTAACACTAATCCGAACCCTAAACCTAACCTTAATCCTAACCCTAACCCTAACCCTAACCCGAACCCGAACCCTAACCCTAACCCGAACTCTAACACTAACACTAACGCTAACCCGAACCCGAAACCTAACCCTAACCCTAACCCTAACCCTAACCCGTACCCTAACGCTAACCCGAACCCTAACCCTAACCCTAACCCGAACCCTAACCCTAACCCTAACCCTAACCCTAACCCTAACCCGAACCCTAAACCTAACCCTAACCCGAACCCTAACCCTAAACCTAACCCTTACCGTAACCCGAACGGTAACCCTAACCCTAACCCCTAACACTAACCCCAACCCTACCCTAACCCGAACCCTAAACCTAAACCTAACCCTAACCCTAACCCGTACCCGAGCACTAACCCGAACCCTACCCCTAACCCTAATCCAAACCCTAACCCTAACCCTAACCCTAACCCTAACCCGAAACCTAACCCTAACCGCAACCCTAAACCTAACCCTAACCCTAACCCTAACCCGAACCCTAACGCGTACCCTAACCCTAAACCTAACCCGAACCCTAACCCTAACCCTAACCCTAACCCGAACACTAACCCTAACCTTAACCTGAACCCTAACACTAACCCTAACCCAAACCCGAACCATAACCCCTTACCCGAATCCTAACCCTAACCCGAACCCTAACCCGACCCTAACCCTAACCCTAACGCCGAACCCGAACCCTAACCCTAACCCTAACCCGAACCCTACACCTAACACTAATCCGAACCCTAACCCTAACCTTAATCCTAACCCTAACCCTAACCCGAACCCGAACCCTAACCCTAACCCTAACCCTAAGCCTAACCCGAACCCTAACCCTAACCCTACCTCCTAACCCTAACACTAACCCTAAACCGAACCCTAAACCTAACCCGAAACCTAACCCTAAACCGAACACTAACCCGAAACCTAACCCTAACCTGATCCCGAACCCTAACCCTAACCCTAACCCGAACCCAACCCGAACCCTAACCCTAACCGTAACCCGAACACTAACCCTAACCCTAACCCTAAACCGAACCCTAAACCTAACCCTAACCCTAACACTAACTCGAACCCTAACCCTAACCCTAACCCGAACCCTAAACCCTAACCCTAACCCTAACCCTAACCCTAACCCGAACCCTAACCCTAACACTAACCCCTAACCCTAACACTAAACGTAACCCGAACCCTAACCCTAACACTAACCCGAACCCTAAACCTACCCGAACCCGAACCCTAACCCTTACACTAAACCGAACCCTAACCCGAACCCGAACCCTAACCCTAACACTAAACCGAACCCTAAACCTAACCTGAACCCTAACCCTAACCCTAACCCTAACTTGAACCCGAACCCTAACCCGAACCCTACACCTAACACTAATCCGAACCCTAACACTAAACTTAATCCTAACCCTAACCCTAACCCGAACCCGAACCCTAACCCTAACCCGAACTCTAACACTAACACTAACGCTAACCCGAACCCGAAACCTAACCCTAACCCTAACCCTAACCCTAACCCGAACCCTAACCCTAACCCGAACCCTAACCCTAACCCTAACCCGAACCCTAAACCTAACCCTAACCCTAACCCTAACCCTAACCCTAACCCGAACCCTAAACCTAACCCTAACCCGAACCCTAACCCTAAACCTAACCCTAACCCTAACCCGAACGGTAACCCTAACCCTAACCCCTAACCCTAACCCCAACCCTACCCTAACCCGAACCCTAAACCTAACCCTAACCCTAACCCTAACCCGAACCCGAACACTAACCCGAACCCTACCCCTAACCCTAATCCGAACCCTAACCCTAACCCTAACCCTAACCCTAACCCGAAACCTAACCCTAACCGCAACCCTAAACCTAACCCTAACCCTAACCCTAACCCGAACCCTAACCCGTACCCTAACCCTAACCCTAACCCGAACCCTAACCCTAACCCTAACCCTAACCCGAACCCTAACCCTAACCTTAACCTGAACCCTAACACTAACCCTAACCCAAACCCGAACCATAACCCCTTACCCGAATCCTAACCCTAACCCGAACCCTAACCCGAAACCTAACCCTAACCCTAACGCCGAACCCGAACCCTAACCTTAACCCTAACCCTAACGCTAAACCGAACCCTTACCCTAATCCTCACCCTTCCCCGAACCCTAACCCTAATCCTAACCCTAACCCGAACCCTAAACCGAACCCTAACCCTAACCCGAACCCTAACCCTAACCCTAACCCTAACCCGAACCCTAAACCTAACCATAACCCTAACCCTAACCCTAACCCGAACCCTAACCCTAACACTAACCCGAACCCTAACCCAAACCCGAACCCGAACCCTAACCCTAACACTAAACCGAACCCTAAACCTAACCTGAACCCTAACCCTAACCCTAACCCTAACTTGATCCCGAACCCTAACCCGAACCCTACACCTAACACTAATCCGAACCCTAACCCTAACCTTAATCCTAACCCTCACCCTAACCCGAACCCGAACCCTAACCCTAACCCTAACCCTAAACCTAACCCTAACCCGAACCCTAACACTAACCCGAACACTAACCCCTAACCCTAACCCTAACTCTAACCCTAACCCGAACCCTAACCCTAACCCTACCTCCTAACCCTAACACTAACCCTAAACCGAACCCTAAACCTAACCCGAAACCTAACCCTAACCCGAACACTAACCCGAACCCTAACCCTAAACTGAACCCGAACCCTAACCCTAACCCTAACCCGAACCCAACCCGAACCCTAACCCTAACCGTAACCCGAACACTAACCCTAACCCTAACCCTAACCCGAACCCTAAAACTAACCCTAACCCTAACACTAACACGAACCCTAACCCTAACCCTAACCCGAACCCTAACCCTAACCCTAACCCTAACCCTAAACCTAACCCGAACCCTAACCCTAACCCTAACCCCTAACCCTAACACTAACCGTAACCCGAACCCTAACCCTAACCCTAAACCTAACACTAACGCGAAACCGAACCCTAACCCGTACCCTACCACTAACCCTAATCCGAAACCTAACCCTAACCCTAACCCTAACCCTAAACCGAACCCGAACCCTAACCTTAACCCGAACCCGAACCCTAACCCTAACACGAACCCTAACCCTATCCCGAACCCTAACCCGAAACCGAACCCTAACCCTAACCCTAATCGTAACCCGAACCCGAACCCTAACCCTAACCCTAACCCGAACCCTAACCCTAACCCTAACACTAACCTTAACCCTAACCCGAAACCTAACCCTAACGCGAACCCTAACCCTAACCCTAACCCTAACCCGAACCCTAACCCTAACCCTAACACTAACCTTAACCCTAACCCTAACCCTAACCCGAACCCTAACCCTAACCCTAACCCGAAACCTAACCCTAACCCGAACCCTAACCCTAACCCTAACCCTAAGCCTAACACGAACCCTAACCCGAACCCTAACCCTTACCCTAACCTGAACCCTAACCCTAAACCTAACCCTAACCCTAACCCGAACCCTAATCCTAACCCTAACCGGAAACCTAACCCTAACCCGAACCCTACACCTAACACTAATCCGAACCCTAACCCTAACCTTAATCCTAACCCTAACCCTAACCCTAACCCGAAACCTAACCCTAACCCTAACCCTAACCCTAACCCTCACCCTAACCCGAACCCGAACCCTAACCCTAACCCTAACCCTAAACCTAACCCTAACCCGAACCCGAACCCTAACCCGAACCCTAACCCTAACACTAACCCTAACCCTAACCCTAAACCTAACCCGAACCCTAACCCGAACCCTAACCCGAACTCTAACACAAACCCTAACCCTAAACCTAACCCTAACCCGAACCCTAACCGTAACCATAACACTAACCCTAACTCTAACTCGAACCCTAACCCTAACCCTAACCTGAACCCTAACCTTAACCGTAACCCTAACCCGAACCCTAACCCTAACCCTAACCCGAACCCTAACCCTAACCCTAAACCGAACCCTAAACCTAACCCGAACCCTAACCCTAAACCTAACCCTAAGCCTAACACGAACCCTAACCCGAACCCTAACCCTAACCCTAACCTGAACCCTAACCCTAACCCTAACCCTAACCCTAACCCGAACCCTAACCCTAACCCTAACCGGAACCCTAACCCTAACCCTAACCCGAACCCGAACCCTAACCCCTTACCCGAATCCTAACCCTAACCCGAACCCTAACCCTAACCCTAACCCCGAACCCGAACCCTAACCCGAACCCGAACCCTAACCCTAACCCGATCCCGAACCTTAACCCTAACCCTAGCCCGAACCCTAACCCTAACCCTAATCTGAACCCGAACCCTAAACCTAACCCTAACCCGACACCAATCCCGAACCCTAACGCGAACCCTAACCCTAAGCCTAACCCTAACCGTAACCCTAACCCTACCCCTAACCCTAACCCTAACCCGAACCCTAACCCGAACCCTAACCCTAACCCTAACCCTAACCCTAACCCGAACCCTAACTCTAACCCGAACCCTAAAACTAACCCGAACCCTAACCCTAACCCGAACCCGAACCCTAACACTAACCCTAACCGGAACCCTAACCCTAACCCGAACCCTAACCCTAACCCAAACCCTAACCCTAACCCGAACCCTAAACCTAACCCTAACCCGAACTCTAACCCTAACCGGAACCCTAACCCTAACCCGAACCCGAAACCTAAGCCTAACCCTAACCCGAACCCGAACCCTAACCCTAACCCGAACCCTAACACTAACCCGAAACCTAACCCTAACCCGAACCCGAACCCTAACACTAACCCTAACCAGAACCCTAACACTAACCCGAACCATAACCCCTAACCTTAACCCTAAACCTAACCCGAACCCTAACACTAACCTGAACCATAACCCCTAACCCTAACCCTAACCCTAAACCTAACATGAACCCTAACCCTAACCCTACCTCCTAACCCTAACACTAACCCTAAACCGAACCCTAACCCTTACCCGAACCCTAACCCTAAACCGAACACTAACCCGAACCCTAACCCTATCCTGAACCCGAACCCTAACCCTAACCCAAACCCGAACCCAACCCGAACCCTAACACTAACAGTAACCCGAACACTAACCCTAAACCTAACCCTAACCCGAACCCTAACCCTAACCCTAACCCGAACACTAACCCGAACCCTAACCCTAACCCGAACACAACCCTAACCCTAACCAGATCCCGAACCCTAACACCTTACCCGAATCCTAACCCTAACACGAACCCGAACCGTAACCCTAACCCTAACCCGAACCCTAACCCGAACCCTAACCATAACCCTAACCCCGAACCCGAACCCTAACCCTAACCCTAACCCTAACCCGAAACCTAACCCTAAACCGAACCCAAACCCTAACCCTAAACCTAACCGGAACCCTAACCCTAACACTAACCCGAACCCTAACTCTAACCTGAACCCTAACCCTAACCCTAACCCGAACCTTACCCCTAACCCTACCCCGAACCTTAACCCTAACCCTAACCCTAACCCTAAAACTCACCTGAACCCTAACCCTAACCCTAACCCTAACCCGAACCCGAACCCTAACCCTAACCCTAACGCTAACAAGAACCCTAATCTGAACCCTAACCCTAACCCTAACCCGAACCCTAACCCTGACCCTAAACCTAACCCGAACCCTAAACCTAACCCTAACCCGAACCCTAACCCGAACCCTAACCCTAACACTAACCCTAACCCTAACCCTAAACCTAACCCGAACCCTAACCCGAACCCTAACCCGAACTCTAACACAAACCCTAACCCTAAACCTAACCCTAACCCGAACCCTAACCGTAACCATAACCCTAACCCTAACTCTAACCCGAACCCTAACCCTAACCCTAACCTGAACCCTAACCTTAACCGTAACCCTAACCCTAACCCGAACCCTAACCCTAACCCTAACCCGAACCCTAACCCTAACCATAAACCGAACCCTAAACCTAACCCGAACCATAACCCCAAACCTAACCCTAAGCCTAACACGAACCCTAACCCGAACCCTAACCCTAACCCTAACCTGAACCCTAACCCTAACCCTAACCCTAACCCTAACCCGAACCCTAACCCTAACCCTAACCGGAACCCTAACCCTAACCCTAACCCGAACCCGAACCCTAACCCCTTACCCGAATCCTAACCCTAACCCGAACCCTAACCCTAACCCTAACCCCGAACCCGAACCCTAACCCTAACCCAAACCCTAACCCTAACCCGAACCCTAAACCTAACCCTAACCCGAACTATATCCCTAACCCGAACCCTAACCCTAACACGAACCCTAACACTCACCCGAACCCTAACCCTAACCCGAACCCGAACCCTAACACTAACCCTAACCAGAACCCTAACACTAACCCGAACCATAACCCCTAACCCTAACCCTAAACCTAACCCGAAACCTAACACTAACCCGAACCATAACCCCTAACCCTAACCCTTACCCTAAACCTAACCTGAACCCTAACCCTAACCCTACCTCCTAACCCTAACACTAACCCTAAACCGAACCCTAACCCTTACCCGAACCCTAACCCTAAACCGAACACTAACCCGAACCCTAACCCTAACCTGAACCCGAACCCTAACCCTAACCCTAACCCGAACCCAACCCGAACCCTAACCCTAACAGTAACCCGAACACTAACCCTAACCCTAACCCTAACCGAACCCTAACCCTAACCCGAACACTAACCCGAACCCTAACCCTAACCCGAACCCTACCCTAACCCTAACCCGAACCCGAACCCTAACACCTTACCCGAATCCTAACCCTAACCCGAACCCGAACCGTAACCCTAACCCTAACTCGAACCCTAACCCTAACCCGAACCCTGACCTAACCCTAACCCTAACCCGAACCCTAACCCTAACCCTAACCCGACACCTAACCCGAACCCTAACGCGAACCCTAATCCTAACCCTAACCCTAACCCTAACCCTAACCCGAACCTTAACCCTAACCCTACCCCGAACCTTAACCCTAACCCTAACCCTAACCCTAAACCTAACCTGAACACTAACCCTAACCCTAACCCGAACCCGAACCCGAAACCTAACCCTAACCCTAACCCTAACAAGAACCCTATCTGAACCCTAACCCTAACCCTAACCCGAACCCTAACCCTAACCCGAACCCTAACCCTAACACTAACCCTAACCCTAACCCTAACCCTAACCCTAACCCGAACCCTAACCCGAACCCTAACCCGAACCCTAACCCAAACCCTAACCCTAAACCTAACCCTAACCCGAACCCTAACCGTAAACATAACCCTAACCCTAACTCTAACCCGAACCCTAACCCTAACCCTAACCCGAACCCTAACCCTAACCGTACCCTAAACCTAACCTGAACCCTAACCCTAACCCTACCTCCTAACCCTAACACTAACCCTAAACCGAACCCTAACCCTTACCCGAACCCTAACCCTAAACCGAACACTAACCCGAACCCTAACCCTAACCCTAACCCGAACCCTAACCCTAACCCAAACCCTAACCCTAACCCTAACCCTAAGCCTAACACGAACCCTAACCCGAACCCTAACCCTAACCCGAACCCTAACCCTAAACGTAACCCTAACCCTAACCCGAACCTTACCCCTAACCCTACCCCGAACCTTAACCCTAACCCTAACCCTAACCCTAAACCTCACCTGAACCCTAACCCTAACCCTAACCCTAACCCGAACCCGAACCCTAACCCTAACCCTAACGCTAACAAGAACCCTAATCTGAACCCTAACCCTAACCCTAACCCGAACCCTAACCCTGACCCTAAACCTAACCCGAACCCTAAACCTAACCCTAACCCGAACCCTAACCCGAACCCTAACCCTAACACTAACCCTAACCCTAACCCTAAACCTAACCCGAACCCTAACCCGAACCCTAACCCGAACTCTAACACAAACCCTAACCCTAAACCTAACCCTAACCCGAACCCTAACCGTAACCATAACACTAACCCTAACTCTAACTCGAACCCTAACCCTAACCCTAACCTGAACCCTAACCTTAACCGTAACCCTAACCCTAACCCGAACCCTAACCCTAACCCTAACCCGAACCCTAACCCTAACCCTAAACCGAACCCTAAACCTAACCCGAACCCTAACCCTAAACCTAACCCTAAGCCTGACACGAACCCTAACCCGAACCCTAACCCTAACCCTAACCCGAACCCTAACCCTAAACGTAACCCTAACCCTAACCCGAACCTTACCCCTAACCCTACCCCGAACCTTAACCCTAACCCTAACCCTAACCCTAAACCTCACCTGAACCCTAACCCTAACCCTAACCCTAACCCGAACCCGAACCCTAACCCTAACCCTAACGCTAACAAGAACCCTAATGTGAACCCTAACCCTAACCCTAACCCGAACCCTAACCCTGACCCTAAACCTAACCCGAACCCTAAACCTAACCCTAACCCGAACCCTAACCCGAACCCTAACCCTAACACTAACCCTAACCCTAACCCTAAACCTAACCCGAACCCTAACCCGAACCCTAACCCGAACTCTAACACAAACCCTAACCCTAAACCTAACCCTAACCCGAACCCTAACCGTAACCATAACACTAACCCTAACTCTAACTCGAACCCTAACCCTAACCCTAACCTGAACCCTAACCTTAACCGTAACCCTAACCCGAACCCTAACCCTAACCCTAACCCGAACCCTAACCCTAACCCTAACCCTAAACCGAACCCTAAACCTAACCCGAACCCTAACCCTAAACCTAACCCTAAGCCTAACACGAACCCTAACCCGAACCCTAACCCTAACCCTAACCTGAACCCTAACCCTAACCCTAACCCTAACCCTAACCCGAACCCTAACCCTAACCCTAACCGGAACCCTAACCCTAACCCTAACCCGAACCCGAACCCTAACCCCTTACCCGAATCCTAACCCTAACCCGAACCCTAACCCTAACCCTAACCCCGAACCCGAACCCTAACCCGAACCCGAACCCTAACCCTAACCCGATCCCGAACCTTAACCCTAACCCTAGCCCGAACCCTAACCCTAACCCTAATCTGAACCCGAACCCTAAACCTAACCCTAACCCGACACCAATCCCGAACCCTAACGCGAACCCTAACCCTAAGCCTAACCCTAACCGTAACCCTAACCCTACCCCTAACCCTAACCCTAACCCGAACCCTAACCCGAACCCTAACCCTAACCCTAACCCTAACCCTAACCCGAACCCTAACTCTAACCCGAACCCTAAAACTAACCCGAACCCTAACCCTAACCCGAACCCGAACCCTAACACTAACCCTAACCGGAACCCTAACCCTAACCCGAACCCTAACCCTAACCCAAACCCTAACCCTAACCCGAACCCTAAACCTAACCCTAACCCGAACTCTAACCCTAACCGGAACCCTAACCCTAACCCGAACCCGAAACCTAAGCCTAACCCTAACCCGAACCCGAACCCTAACCCTAACCCGAACCCTAACACTAACCCGAAACCTAACCCTAACCCGAACCCGAACCCTAACACTAACCCTAACCAGAACCCTAACACTAACCCGAACCATAACCCCTAACCTTAACCCTAAACCTAACCCGAACCCTAACACTAACCTGAACCATAACCCCTAACCCTAACCCTAACCCTAAACCTAACATGAACCCTAACCCTAACCCTACCTCCTAACCCTAACACTAACCCTAAACCGAACCCTAACCCTTACCCGAACCCTAACCCTAAACCGAACACTAACCCGAACCCTAACCCTATCCTGAACCCGAACCCTAACCCTAACCCAAACCCGAACCCAACCCGAACCCTAACACTAACAGTAACCCGAACACTAACCCTAAACCTAACCCTAACCCGAACCCTAACCCTAACCCTAACCCGAACACTAACCCGAACCCTAACCCTAACCCGAACACAACCCTAACCCTAACCAGATCCCGAACCCTAACACCTTACCCGAATCCTAACCCTAACACGAACCCGAACCGTAACCCTAACCCTAACCCGAACCCTAACCCGAACCCTAACCATAACCCTAACCCCGAACCCGAACCCTAACCCTAACCCTAACCCTAACCCGAAACCTAACCCTAAACCGAACCCAAACCCTAACCCTAAACCTAACCGGAACCCTAACCCTAACACTAACCCGAACCCTAACTCTAACCTGAACCCTAACCCTAACCCTAACCCGAACCTTACCCCTAACCCTACCCCGAACCTTAACCCTAACCCTAACCCTAACCCTAAAACTCACCTGAACCCTAACCCTAACCCTAACCCTAACCCGAACCCGAACCCTAACCCTAACCCTAACGCTAACAAGAACCCTAATCTGAACCCTAACCCTAACCCTAACCCGAACCCTAACCCTGACCCTAAACCTAACCCGAACCCTAAACCTAACCCTAACCCGAACCCTAACCCGAACCCTAACCCTAACACTAACCCTAACCCTAACCCTAAACCTAACCCGAACCCTAACCCGAACCCTAACCCGAACTCTAACACAAACCCTAACCCTAAACCTAACCCTAACCCGAACCCTAACCGTAACCATAACCCTAACCCTAACTCTAACCCGAACCCTAACCCTAACCCTAACCTGAACCCTAACCTTAACCGTAACCCTAACCCTAACCCGAACCCTAACCCTAACCCTAACCCGAACCCTAACCCTAACCATAAACCGAACCCTAAACCTAACCCGAACCATAACCCCAAACCTAACCCTAAGCCTAACACGAACCCTAACCCGAACCCTAACCCTAACCCTAACCTGAACCCTAACCCTAACCCTAACCCTAACCCTAACCCGAACCCTAACCCTAACCCTAACCGGAACCCTAACCCTAACCCTAACCCGAACCCGAACCCTAACCCCTTACCCGAATCCTAACCCTAACCCGAACCCTAACCCTAACCCTAACCCCGAACCCGAACCCTAACCCTAACCCAAACCCTAACCCTAACCCGAACCCTAAACCTAACCCTAACCCGAACTATATCCCTAACCCGAACCCTAACCCTAACACGAACCCTAACACTCACCCGAACCCTAACCCTAACCCGAACCCGAACCCTAACACTAACCCTAACCAGAACCCTAACACTAACCCGAACCATAACCCCTAACCCTAACCCTAAACCTAACCCGAAACCTAACACTAACCCGAACCATAACCCCTAACCCTAACCCTTACCCTAAACCTAACCTGAACCCTAACCCTAACCCTACCTCCTAACCCTAACACTAACCCTAAACCGAACCCTAACCCTTACCCGAACCCTAACCCTAAACCGAACACTAACCCGAACCCTAACCCTAACCTGAACCCGAACCCTAACCCTAACCCTAACCCGAACCCAACCCGAACCCTAACCCTAACAGTAACCCGAACACTAACCCTAACCCTAACCCTAACCGAACCCTAACCCTAACCCGAACACTAACCCGAACCCTAACCCTAACCCGAACCCTACCCTAACCCTAACCCGAACCCGAACCCTAACACCTTACCCGAATCCTAACCCTAACCCGAACCCGAACCGTAACCCTAACCCTAACTCGAACCCTAACCCTAACCCGAACCCTGACCTAACCCTAACCCTAACCCGAACCCTAACCCTAACCCTAACCCGACACCTAACCCGAACCCTAACGCGAACCCTAATCCTAACCCTAACCCTAACCCTAACCCTAACCCGAACCTTAACCCTAACCCTACCCCGAACCTTAACCCTAACCCTAACCCTAACCCTAAACCTAACCTGAACACTAACCCTAACCCTAACCCGAACCCGAACCCGAAACCTAACCCTAACCCTAACCCTAACAAGAACCCTATCTGAACCCTAACCCTAACCCTAACCCGAACCCTAACCCTAACCCGAACCCTAACCCTAACACTAACCCTAACCCTAACCCTAACCCTAACCCTAACCCGAACCCTAACCCGAACCCTAACCCGAACCCTAACCCAAACCCTAACCCTAAACCTAACCCTAACCCGAACCCTAACCGTAAACATAACCCTAACCCTAACTCTAACCCGAACCCTAACCCTAACCCTAACCCGAACCCTAACCCTAACCGTACCCTAAACCTAACCTGAACCCTAACCCTAACCCTACCTCCTAACCCTAACACTAACCCTAAACCGAACCCTAACCCTTACCCGAACCCTAACCCTAAACCGAACACTAACCCGAACCCTAACCCTAACCCTAACCCGAACCCTAACCCTAACCCAAACCCTAACCCTAACCCTAACCCTAAGCCTAACACGAACCCTAACCCGAACCCTAACCCTAACCCTAACCCGAACCCTAACCCTAAACGTAACCCTAACCCTAACCCGAACCTTACCCCTAACCCTACCCCGAACCTTAACCCTAACCCTAACCCTAACCCTAAACCTCACCTGAACCCTAACCCTAACCCTAACCCTAACCCGAACCCGAACCCTAACCCTAACCCTAACGCTAACAAGAACCCTAATCTGAACCCTAACCCTAACCCTAACCCGAACCCTAACCCTGACCCTAAACCTAACCCGAACCCTAAACCTAACCCTAACCCGAACCCTAACCCGAACCCTAACCCTAACACTAACCCTAACCCTAACCCTAAACCTAACCCGAACCCTAACCCGAACCCTAACCCGAACTCTAACACAAACCCTAACCCTAAACCTAACCCTAACCCGAACCCTAACCGTAACCATAACACTAACCCTAACTCTAACTCGAACCCTAACCCTAACCCTAACCTGAACCCTAACCTTAACCGTAACCCTAACCCTAACCCGAACCCTAACCCTAACCCTAACCCGAACCCTAACCCTAACCCTAAACCGAACCCTAAACCTAACCCGAACCCTAACCCTAAACCTAACCCTAAGCCTAACACGAACCCTAACCCGAACCCTAACCCTAACCCTAACCTGAACCCTAACCCTAACCCTAACCCTAACCCTAACCCGAACCCTAACCCTAACCCTAACCGGAACCCTAACCCTAACCCTAACCCGAACCCGAACCCTAACCCCTTACCCGAATCCTAACCCTAACCCGAACCCTAACCCTAACCCTAACCCCGAACCCGAACCCTAACCCGAACCCGAACCCTAACCCTAACCCGATCCCGAACCTTAACCCTAACCCTAGCCCGAACCCTAACCCTAACCCTAATCTGAACCCGAACCCTAAACCTAACCCTAACCCGACACCAATCCCGAACCCTAACGCGAACCCTAACCCTAAGCCTAACCCTAACCGTAACCCTAACCCTACCCCTAACCCTAACCCTAACCCGAACCCTAACCCGAACCCTAACCCTAACCCTAACCCTAACCCTAACCCGAACCCTAACTCTAACCCGAACCCTAAAACTAACCCGAACCCTAACCCTAACCCGAACCCGAACCCTAACACTAACCCTAACCGGAACCCTAACCCTAACCCGAACCCTAACCCTAACCCAAACCCTAACCCTAACCCGAACCCTAAACCTAACCCTAACCCGAACTCTAACCCTAACCGGAACCCTAACCCTAACCCGAACCCGAAACCTAAGCCTAACCCTAACCCGAACCCGAACCCTAACCCTAACCCGAACCCTAACACTAACCCGAAACCTAACCCTAACCCGAACCCGAACCCTAACACTAACCCTAACCAGAACCCTAACACTAACCCGAACCATAACCCCTAACCTTAACCCTAAACCTAACCCGAACCCTAACACTAACCTGAACCATAACCCCTAACCCTAACCCTAACCCTAAACCTAACATGAACCCTAACCCTAACCCTACCTCCTAACCCTAACACTAACCCTAAACCGAACCCTAACCCTTACCCGAACCCTAACCCTAAACCGAACACTAACCCGAACCCTAACCCTATCCTGAACCCGAACCCTAACCCTAACCCAAACCCGAACCCAACCCGAACCCTAACACTAACAGTAACCCGAACACTAACCCTAAACCTAACCCTAACCCGAACCCTAACCCTAACCCTAACCCGAACACTAACCCGAACCCTAACCCTAACCCGAACACAACCCTAACCCTAACCAGATCCCGAACCCTAACACCTTACCCGAATCCTAACCCTAACACGAACCCGAACCGTAACCCTAACCCTAACCCGAACCCTAACCCGAACCCTAACCATAACCCTAACCCCGAACCCGAACCCTAACCCTAACCCTAACCCTAACCCGAAACCTAACCCTAAACCGAACCCAAACCCTAACCCTAAACCTAACCGGAACCCTAACCCTAACACTAACCCGAACCCTAACTCTAACCTGAACCCTAACCCTAACCCTAACCCGAACCTTACCCCTAACCCTACCCCGAACCTTAACCCTAACCCTAACCCTAACCCTAAAACTCACCTGAACCCTAACCCTAACCCTAACCCTAACCCGAACCCGAACCCTAACCCTAACCCTAACGCTAACAAGAACCCTAATCTGAACCCTAACCCTAACCCTAACCCGAACCCTAACCCTGACCCTAAACCTAACCCGAACCCTAAACCTAACCCTAACCCGAACCCTAACCCGAACCCTAACCCTAACACTAACCCTAACCCTAACCCTAAACCTAACCCGAACCCTAACCCGAACCCTAACCCGAACTCTAACACAAACCCTAACCCTAAACCTAACCCTAACCCGAACCCTAACCGTAACCATAACCCTAACCCTAACTCTAACCCGAACCCTAACCCTAACCCTAACCTGAACCCTAACCTTAACCGTAACCCTAACCCTAACCCGAACCCTAACCCTAACCCTAACCCGAACCCTAACCCTAACCATAAACCGAACCCTAAACCTAACCCGAACCATAACCCCAAACCTAACCCTAAGCCTAACACGAACCCTAACCCGAACCCTAACCCTAACCCTAACCTGAACCCTAACCCTAACCCTAACCCTAACCCTAACCCGAACCCTAACCCTAACCCTAACCGGAACCCTAACCCTAACCCTAACCCGAACCCGAACCCTAACCCCTTACCCGAATCCTAACCCTAACCCGAACCCTAACCCTAACCCTAACCCCGAACCCGAACCCTAACCCGAACCCGAACCCTAACCCTAACCCGATCCCGAAACTTAACCCTAACCCTAGCCCGAAACCTAACCCTAACCCTAATCTGAACCCGAACCCTAAACCTAACCCTAACCCGACACCAATCCCGAACCCTAATGCGAACCCTAACCCTAAGCCTAACCCTAACCGTAACCCTAACCCTACCCCTAACCCTAACCCTAACCCGAACCCTAACCCGAACCCTAACCCTAACCCTAACCCTAACCCTAACCCGAACCCTAACTCTAACCCGAACCCTAAAACTAACCCGAACCCTAACCCTAACCCGAACCCGAACCCTAACACTAACCCTAACCGGAACCCTAACCCTAACCCGAACCCTAACCCTAACCCAAACCCTAACCCTAACCCGAACCCTAAACCTAACCCTAACCCGAACTCTAACCCTAACCGGAACCCTAACCCTAACCCGAACCCGAAACCTAAGCCTAACCCTAACCCGAACCCGAACCCTAACCCTAACCCGAACCCTAACACTAACCCGAAACCTAACCCTAACCCGAACCCGAACCCTAACACTAACCCTAACCAGAACCCTAGCACTAACCCGAACCATAACCCCTAACCTTAACCCTAAACCTAACCCGAACCCTAACACTAACCTGAACCATAACCCCTAACCCTAACCCTAACCCTAAACCTAACATGAACCCTAACCCTAACCCTACCTCCTAACCCTAACACTAACCCTAAACCGAACCCTAACCCTTACCCGAACCCTAACCCTAACCCGAACACTAACCCGAACCCTAACCCTATCCTGAACCCGAACCCTAACCCTAACCCAAACCCGAACCCAACCCGAACCCTAACCCTAACAGTAACCCGAACACTAACCCTAAACCTAACCCTAACCCGAACCCTAACCCTAACCCTAACCCGAACACTAACCCGAACCCTAACCCTAACCCGAACCCAACCCTAACCCTAACCAGATCCCGAACCCTAACACCTTACCCGAATCCTAACCCTAACACGAACCCGAACCGTAACCCTAACCCTAACCCGAACCCTAACCATAACCCTAACCCCGAACCCGAACCCTAACCCTAACCCTAACCCTAACCCGAAACCTAACCCTAACCCGAACCCAAACCCTAACCCTAAACCTAACCGGAACCCTAACCCTAACACTAACCCGAACCCTAACTCTAAACTGAACCCTAACCCTAACCCTAACCCTAACCCGAACCCTAACCCTAACCCTAAACCGACACCTAACCCGAACCCTAACACGAACCCTAACCCTAACCCTAACCCTAACCCTAACCCGAAACCTAACCCAAACACTAACCCTAACCCTAACCCTAAACCGAACACTAACCCTAACCCTACACCTAACCCTACCCCTAACCCTACCCCTAACCCTAACACGAACCTAACCCAAACCCTAACCCTATCCCTAACCCGAAACCTAACCCTAAACCTAACCCTAACCCGAACCCTAACCCTAACCATAACCCTAAAACTAACCCTAACCCGAACCCTAAACATAACCCTAACCCGAACCCAAACCCTAACAGTAACCCTAACACTAACCCGAACCCTAACCCTAACCCTAACCTCTAAACCAAAACCTAACCCTAACCCGAACCCTAACCCTAACCCTAACCCTAACCCGAACCCGAACCTAACCCAAACGCTACCCCTAACCCTAATCCGAACACTAACCCTAACCTTAACCCTAACCCTAACCCTAACCCGAACCCGAAACCTAACACTAACCCTAACCCTAACCCTAACCCGAACCCTAACCCCTAACCCTAACCCTAACCCTAACCCTAACCCGAATCCTAACCCTAACCCTACCTCCTAAAACTAACCCTAACCCTAACCCGAAACCTAAACCTAACCCGAACCCTAACCCTAACCGGAAACCTAACCAGAACCCTAACCCTAAACCGAACCCGAACCCTACCCCTAACCAGAACCCTAACCCTAACACTAACCCTAAACCGAAACCGAACCCTAACCCTAACCGGAACCCGAACCCTAACCCGAACCCGAACCCTAACCCTAACACTAACCGTAAACCGAACCCGAACCCTAACCCTAACCCTAACCCTAACACTAAACCTAAACCTAACCCGAACCCTAACCCGAAACCGAACCCTAACCCTAACCCTAACCCTAACCCTAACCCGAACCCTAACCCTAACCCGAACCCTAACACTAACCCGAACCCGAACCCTAACGCTAACCCTAACCGGAACCCTAACCCTAACCCGAACCCTAACCCTAACCCAAAGCCTAACCCTAACACGAACCCTAACCCTTAACCTAACCCGAACCCTTACCCTAACCCGAACCCTAACCCTAACCCTAACCCGAAACCTAACCCTAACCCTAACCCTAACCCTAACCCGAACCTTTACCCGAAACCTAACCCGGACCTGAACCCTAACCCGAACCCTAACCCGAACCCTAACCCGAACCCTAACCCTAACCCTAACCCGAACCCTAACCGTAACCCTAACCCTAACCCGAACCCTGACCCTAACCCTAACCCTAACCCTAACACTAACCCGAAACCGAACCCTAACCCTAACCCTAACCGTAACCCGAACCCGTACCCTCACCCTAACCCGAACCCTAACCCTAACACTAACCCGAACACTAACCCGAACCCTAACCTTAACCCGAACCCTAACCCTAACCCGAAAACTAACCCAAACTCTAACCCTAACCCGAACCCGAAACCTAAACCTAACCCGAACCCTAACCCTAACCCGAACTCTAACACTAACACTAACGCTAACCCGAACCCGAACCCTAACCCTAACCCTAACCCGAACCCTAACCCTAACCTTAACCGGAACTCTAAACCTAACCTGAACCCGAACCCTAACCCTAACCCTAACCCGAACCCTAACGCTAACCCGAACCCTATCCCTAACCCTAACCCGAACCCTAACCCTAACCCTAACCCTAACCCTAACCCGAACCCTAAACCTAACCCTAACCCGAACCCTAACCCTAACCCTAACCCTAACCCGAACGGTAACCCTAACCCTAACCCCTAACCCTAACCCTAACCCTAACCCGAACCCTAACCCTAACCCTCACCCTAACCCGAACCCTAACCCTAACCTTAACCGGAACCCTAACCCTAACCCTAACCCTAACCCGAACCCTAAACCTAACCCTAACCCTAACCCGAACCCTACCCCTAACCCTAATCCGAACCCAAACCCTAACCCTAACCCTAAACCTAACCCTAACCCGAACCCTAACCCTAACCCTAACCGCAACCCGAACCCTAACCCTAACCCTAACACTAACCCGAA
>JAVLSZ010000004.1:95350000-95355000 GCA_032313775.1 Urocyon cinereoargenteus
TATCCCTAACCCGAACCCGAAACCTAAGCCTAACCCTAACCCGAACCCGAACCCTAACCCTAACCCGAACCCTAACACTAACCCGAAACCTAACCCTAACCCGAACCCGAACCCTAACACTAACCCTAACCAGAACCCTAGCACTAACCCGAACCATAACCCCTAACCTTAACCCTAAACCTAACCCGAACCCTAACACTAACCTGAACCATAACCCCTAACCCTAACCCTAACCCTAAACCTAACATGAACCCTAACCCTAACCCTACCTCCTAACCCTAACACTAACCCTAAACCGAACCCTAACCCTTACCCGAACCCTAACCCTAACCCGAACACTAACCCGAACCCTAACCCTATCCTGAACCCGAACCCTAACCCTAACCCAAACCCGAACCCAACCCGAACCCTAACCCTAACAGTAACCCGAACACTAACCCTAAACCTAACCCTAACCCGAACCCTAACCCTAACCCTAACCCGAACACTAACCCGAACCCTAACCCTAACCCGAACCCAACCCTAACCCTAACCAGATCCCGAACCCTAACACCTTACCCGAATCCTAACCCTAACACGAACCCGAACCGTAACCCTAACCCTAACCCGAACCCTAACCATAACCCTAACCCCGAACCCGAACCCTAACCCTAACCCTAACCCTAACCCGAAACCTAACCCTAACCCGAACCCAAACCCTAACCCTAAACCTAACCGGAACCCTAACCCTAACACTAACCCGAACCCTAACTCTAAACTGAACCCTAACCCTAACCCTAACCCTAACCCGAACCCTAACCCTAACCCTAACCCTAACCCTAACCCGAAACCTAACCCAAACACTAACCCTAACCCTAACCCTAAACCGAACACTAACCCTAACCCTACACCTAACCCTACCCCTAACCCTACCCCTAACCCTAACACGAACCTAACCCAAACCCTAACCCTATCCCTAACCCGAAACCTAACCCTAAACCTAACCCTAACCCGAACCCTAACCCTAACCATAACCCTAAAACTAACCCTAACCCGAACCCTAAACATAACCCTAACCCGAACCCAAACCCTAACAGTAACCCTAACACTAACCCGAACCCTAACCCTAACCCTAACCTCTAAACCAAAACCTAACCCTAACCCGAACCCTAACCCTAACCCTAACCCTAACCCGAACCCGAACCTAACCCAAACGCTACCCCTAACCCTAATCCGAACACTAACCCTAACCTTAACCCTAACCCTAACCCTAACCCGAACCCGAAACCTAACACTAACCCTAACCCTAACCCTAACCCGAACCCTAACCCCTAACCCTAACCCTAACCCTAACCCTAACCCGAATCCTAACCCTAACCCTACCTCCTAAAACTAACCCTAACCCTAACCCGAAACCTAAACCTAACCCGAACCCTAACCCTAACCGGAAACCTAACCAGAACCCTAACCCTAAACCGAACCCGAACCCTACCCCTAACCAGAACCCTAACCCTAACACTAACCCTAAACCGAAACCGAACCCTAACCCTAACCGGAACCCGAACCCTAACCCGAACCCGAACCCTAACCCTAACACTAACCGTAAACCGAACCCGAACCCTAACCCTAACCCTAACCCTAACACTAACCCTAAACCTAACCCGAACCCTAACCCGAAACCGAACCCTAACCCTAACCCTAACCCTAACCCTAACCCGAACCCTAACCGTAACCCGAACCCTAACTTAACCCGAACCCGAACCCTAACGCTAACCCTAACCGGAACCCTAACCCTAACCCGAACCCTAACCCTAACCCAAAGCCTAACCCTAACACGAACCCTAACCCTTAACCTAACCCGAACCCTAACCCTAACCCGAACCCTAACCCTAACCCTAACCCGAAACCTAACCCTAACCCTAACCCTAACCCTAACCCGAACCCTTACCCGAAACCTAACCCTAACCTGAACCCTAACCCGAACCCTAACCCGAACCCTAACCCGAACCCTAACCCTAACCCTAACCCGAACCCTAACCGTAACCCTAACCCTAACCCGAACCCTGACCCTAACCCTAACCCTAACCCTAACACTAACCCGAAACCGAACCCTAACCCTAACCCTAACCGTAACCCGAACCCGTACCCTCACCCTAACCCGAACCCTAACCCTAACACTAACCCGAACACTAACCCGAACCCTAACCTTAACCCGAACCCTAACCCTAACACGAAAACTAACCCAAACTCTAACCCTAACCCGAACCCGAAACCTAAACCTAACCCGAACCCTAACCCTAACCCGAACTCTAACACTAACACTAACGCTAACCCGAACCCGAACCCTAACCCTAACCCTAACCCGAACCCTAACCCTAACCTTAACCGGAACCCTAAACCTAACCTGAACCCGAACCCTAACCCTAACCCTAACCCGAACCCTAACGCTAACCCGAACCCTATCCCTAACCCTAACCCGAACCCTAACCCTAACCCTAACCCTAACCCTAACCCGAACCCTAAACCTAACCCTAACCCGAACCCTAACCCTAACCCTAACCCTAACCCGAACGGTAACCCTAACCCTAACCCCTAACCCTAACCCTAACCCTAACCCGAACCCTAACCCTAACCCTCACCCTAACCCGAACCCTAACCCTAACCTTAACCGGAACCCTAACCCTAACCCTAACCCTAACCCGAACCCTAAACCTAACCCTAACCCTAACCCGAACCCTACCCCAACCCTAATCCGAACCCAAACCCTAACCCTAACCCTAAACCTAACCCTAACCCGAACCCTAACCCTAACCCTAACCGCAACCCGAACCCTAACCCTAACCCTAACACTAACCCGAACCCTAACCCTAACCTTAACCGGAACCCTAACACTAACCCTAACCCAAACCCGAACCATAACCCCTTACCCGAATCCTAACCCTAACCCGAACACTAACGGTAACCTGAATCCTAACCCTAACGCTAAACCGAACCCTAACCCTAACCCTCACCCTGCCCGAACCCTAACCCTAATCCTAACCCTAACCCGAACCCTAAACCGAAACCTAACCCTAACCCTAACCCGAACCCTAACACTAACCCTAACCCTAAACCGAACCCTAAACCTAACCATAACCCTAACCCTAACCCTAACCCGAACCCTAACCCTAACACTAACCCGAAACCTAACCCTAACCCGAACCCGAACCCTAGCCCTAACACTAAACCGAACCCTAAACCTAACCTGAAACCTAACCCTAACCCTAACCCTAACCCGAACCCGAACCCTAACCAGAACCCTACACCTAAAACTAATCCGAACCCTAACCCTAACCTTAATCCTAACCCTAACCCTAACCCGAACCCGAACCCTAACCCTAACCCTAACCCTAACCCTAACCCTAACCCGAACCCGAACCCTAACCCGAACCCTAACCCCTAACCCTAACCCTAACCCTAACCCGAACCCTAACCCTAACCCTACCTCCTAACCCTAACACTAACCCTAAACCGAATCCTAAACCTAACCCGAAACCTAACCCTAACCCGAACACTAACCCGAACCCTAACCCTAACCCTAACCCGAACCCTAACCCTAACCCTAACCTGAACCCTAACCCTAACTCTAACCCTAACCCGAACCCGAACCCTAACCCGAACCCTACACCTAACACTAATCCGAACCCTAACCCTAACCTTAATCCTAACCCTAACCCTAACCCGAACCCGAACCCTAACCCTAACCCTAACCCTAACCCTAACCGTAACCCTAACCCTAACCCTAAACCTAAACCTAACACTAACCCGAACCCGAACCCTAACCCGTACCCTACCCCTAACCCTAATCCGAAACCGAACCCTAACCCTAACCCTAACCCTAAACCGAACCCGAACCCTAACCCTAAACCTAACCGTAACCCGAACCCGAACCCTAACCCTAACCCGAACCCTAACCCTAACACTAACCCTAACCCAAACCCTAACCCTAACGCGAACCCTAACCCTAACCCGAAACCTAACCCAAACTCTAACCCTAACCCGAACTTTAACCCTAACCCTAACCCGAACCTTAACCCTAAACCTAACCCTAACCCTAAACCTAACCCTAACCCGAACCCTAACCCTAACCCTAACCCTAACCCGAACCCTAAACCTAACCCTAACACTAACCCTAACCCGAACCCTAACCCTAACCTAACCCAAACCCGAACCCTAACCTGAACCCTAAACCTAACCCTAACCGGAACCCTAATCCTAAACCTAACCCTAACCCGAACCCTAACCCTAATCCTAACCCTAACCCTAACCCTAACCCGAACCCTAAACCTAACCCTAACCTGAATCCTAACCCTAACCCTAACCCTAACCCTAACCCGAACGGTCACACTAACCCTAACCCCTAATCCTAACCCTATACCTCACCCTAACCCGAAACCTAACCCTAACCCTATCCCTAACCCTAACCCGAACCCGAACCCGAACCCTAACCCGAACCCTACCCCTAACCCTAATCCGAACCCTTATCCTAATCCTAACCCTAACCCTAACCCGAACCCGAACTCTAACCCTAACCGAACTCTAACACTAACACTAACGCTAACCCGAACCCGAAACCTAACCCTAACCCTAACGCGAACCCTAACCCTAAACTTAACCGGAAACCTAACCCTAAACTGAACCCTAACCCTAACCCTAACCCGAACCCTAACCCGTACCCTAACCCTAACCCTAACCCGAACCCTAACCCTAACCCTAACCCTAACCCGAACCCTAACCCTAACCTTAACCTGAACCCTAACACTAACACTAACCCAAACCTGAACCATAACCCCTTACCCGAATCCTAACCCAAACGCGAACCCTAACCCGAACCCTAACCCTAACCCTAACCCGAACCCTAACCCGAACCCTAACCCTAACCCGATCCCGAACCCTAACCCTAACCCGAACCCGAACCCTAAACCTAACCCTAACCCAAAACCTAACACTAACCCGAACCCAAACCCTAACCCTAACCCTAA
>JAVLSZ010000004.1:95362500-95367500 GCA_032313775.1 Urocyon cinereoargenteus
CCTAACCCTAACCCCTAACACTAACCCCAACCCTAACCCTAACCCGAACCCTAAACCTAACCCTAACCCTAACCCGTACCCCAACCCTAACCCGAACCCTACCCCTAACCCTAATGCGAACCCTAAACCTAACCCTAACCCTAACCCTAACCCGAAACCTAACCCTAACCGCAACCCTAAACCTAACCCTAAACCTAACCCTAACCCGAACCCTAACCAGTACCCTAAACCTAACCCTAACCCGAACCCTAACCCTAACCCGAACCCTAAACCTAACCCTAACCCGAAACCTAACCCAAACTCTAACCCTAACCCGAACCCGAAACCTAAACCTAACCCGAACCCTAAACCTAACCCGAACTCTAACACTAACACTAACGCTAACCCGAACCCGAAACCTAACCCTAACCCTAACCCGAACCCTAACCTTAACCGGAACCCAAACCCTAACCTGAACCCGAACCCTAACCCTAACCTTAAACCGAACCCTAACGCTAACCCGAACCCTAACCCTAACCCTAACCCGAACCCTGACCCTAACCCTAACCCTAAACCTAACACTAACACGAAACCGAACCCTAACCCTAACCCTAACCGTAACCCGAACCCAAACCCTCACCCTAACCCGAACCCTAACCCTAACACTAACCCTAACACTAACCCGAACCCTAACCCTAACACGAACCCTAACCCTAACCCTAACCCGAACCCTAACCCTAACCCTAACCCTAACCCTAACCCTAACCCGAACCCTAACCCTAACCCTAACACTAACCCTAACCCTAACCCGAACCCAACCCCTAAACCTAATCCGAACCCTAACCCTAACCCTAAACCTAACCCAAACCCGAACCCGAACCCTAACCCTAAACCTAACCCGAACCCTAACCCTAACCTTAACCGGAACCCTAACCCTAACCTGAACCCGAACCCTAACCCTAACCCTAACCCTAACCCGAACCCTAACGCTAACCCGAACCCTAACACTAACCCTAACCCGAACCCTAACCCTAACCCTAACCCTAACCCTAACCCTAACCCGAACCCTAAACCTAACCCTAACCCGAACCCTAACCCTAAACCTAACCCTAACCCTAACCCAAACGGTAACCCTAACCCTAACCCCTAACCCTAACCCCAACCCTAACCTTAACCCGAACCCTAAACCTAACCCTAACCCTAACACTAACCCGTACCCGAACCCTAACCCGAACCCTACCCCTAACCCTAATCCGAACCCTAACCCTAACCCTAACCCTAACCCTAACCCGAAACCTAACCCTAACCGCAACCCTAAACCTAACCCTAACCCTAACCCTAACCCGAACCCTAACCCGTACCCTAACCCTAACCCTAACCCGAACCCTAACCCTAACCCTAACCCTAACCCGAACCCTAAACCTAACCTTAACTTGAACCCTAACACTAACCCTAACCCAAACTCGAACCATAACCCCTTACCCGAATCCTAACCCTAACCCGAACCCAAACCCGAACCCTAACCCTAACCCTAACGCCGAACCCGAACCCTAACCCTAAACCTAACCCGAACCCTAACCCGAACCGTAACCCTAACATGATCCCGAACCCTAACCCTAACCCTAACCCAAAACCTAACACTAACCCGAACCCTAACCCTAACCCTAACCCTAACCCGAACCCTAAAACTAACCCTAACCCGACACCTAACCCGAACCCTAACGCGAACCCTAACCCTAACCCTAACCCTAATATTAACCCGAACCTTAACCCTAACCCTAACCCGAACCCTAACCCTAACCTTAACCCTAACCCTAACGCTAAACCGAACCCTAACCCTAACCCTAACCCCTGCCCTAACACTAACCGTAACCCGAACCCTAACCCTAACCCTAAACCTAACACTAACCCGAACCCGAACCCTAACCCGTACCCTACCCCTAACCCTAATCCGAAACCTAAACCTAACCCTAACCCTAACCCTAAACCGAACCCGAACCCTAACCGTAACCCGAACCCTAACCCTAACCCGAACCCTAACCCTATCCCGAACCCTAACCCGAAACCGAACCCTAAGCCTAACACTAACCGTAACCCGAACCCGAACCCTAACCCTAACCCGAACCCTAACCCTAACACTAACCCTAACCCTAACCCTAACCCGAACCCTAACCCTAACGCGAACCCTAACCCTAACCCGAAACCTAACCCAAACTCTAACCCTAACCGGAACCTTAACCCTAACCCTAACCCGAACCTTAACCCTAACCCTCACCCTAACCCTAAACCTAACCCTAACCCTAACCCTAAACCTAACCCTAACCCTAACCCTAACCCGAACCCTAACCCTAACCTAACCCGAAACCTAACCCTAACCCTAACCGTAACCCGAACCCTACCCTTACCCTAACCCCTAACGCTAACCGTAACCCTAACCCGAACCGTAACCCTAACCCTACCCTAAACCTAACCCGAACCCGATCCCTAACCCGAACCCTGGCCCTAAGCCTAACCCTAACCCTAACACTAACCCAAAACCGAACCCTAACCCTAACCCTAAACGTAACCCGAACCCGAACCCTAACCCTAACCCGAACACTAACCCTAACACTAACCCTAACACTAACCCGAACCCTAACCCTAAGCCAAACACTAACCCTAACCCGAAACCTAACCCAAACTCTAACCCTAACCCGAACCCGACCCTAACCCTAACCCGAACCCTAAACCTAACCCTAACACTAACCCGAACCCTAACACTAACACTAACCCTAACCCTAACCCGAAACCTAACCCTAAACTTAACCGGAACCCTAACCCTAACCCGAACCCGAACCCTAACCCTAACCCTAACCCTAACCCGAACCCTAACCCTAACCCGAACCCTAACCCTAACCCTAACCCGAACCCTAACCCTAACCATAAACCTAACCCTAACCCTAACCCTAACCCGAACCCGAACCCTAACCCTAACCCGAACCCTAACACTAACCCGAACCCTAACCCTAACCCGAACCCTAACCCTAACCCTAACCCTAACCCTAACACTAACGGTAACCCTAACGCTAACCCCTAACCCTAACCCTAACCCTAACCCTAACCCGAACCCTAACCCTAACCCTAACCCTAACCCTAACCCGAACCCGAACCCTAACCCAAACCCGACCCCTAACCCTAATCCGAACCCTAACCCTAACCCTAACCCTAACCCGAACCCGAACCCTAACCCTAACCGGAACCCTAACCCTAACCGGAACCCTAACCCTAACTCTAACTCGAACCCTAACCCGAACACTAACCCTAACCCTAAACAGAACCCTAACCCTAACCTTAACCGGAACCCTAACCCTAATCCTAACCCGAACCCGAACCCTAACCCCTTAACCGAATCCTAACCCTAACCCGAACCCTAACCCTAACCCGAACCCTAACCCTAACCCTAACCCTAACCCTAACACTAAACCAAACCCTAACCCTAACCCTAACCCTAACCCGAACCCTAACCCTAACCCTAACCCTAACCCTAACCGGAACTCTCACCCTAACTCTAAACCTAACCCGAACACTAACCTGAACCCTAACCCTAACCCTAACCCGAACCGGAACCCTAACGCGAACCCTACCCCTAACCCTAATCCAAACCCAGCCCTAACCCTAACCCTAACCCTAACCCGAACCCTGACCCTGCCCCGAACCCTAACCCTAATCCTAACCCTAACCCGAACCCTAACCCGAACCCTAAGCCTATCCCTAACACGAACCCTAACCCTAACCCTCACCCTAACCCGAATCCTAACCCTAACCATAACCCTAACCCCAACCCTAACCCGAACACTAACCCTAACACTACCCCGAACCCTAACCCTAACCCGAACCCTAACCCTAACAGTAACCTTAACCCTAACCCGAACCCTAACCCGAACCCTACACCTAACACTAATCCGAACCCTAACCCTAACCTTAATCCTAACCCTAACCCTAAACCGAACCCGAACCCTAACCCTAACCCTAACCCTAACCCGAACCCTAACACTAACCCGAACCCTAACCCTAACCCTACCTCCTAACCCTAACACTAACCCTAAACCGAAACCTAACCCTAACCCGAACCCTAAACCTAAACCGAACACGAAACCGAACCCTAACCCTAACCTGAAGCCGAACCCTAACCCTAACCCTAACCCTAACCCGAACCCAACCCGAACCCTAAACCTAACGGTAACCCGAACACTAACCCTAACCCTAACCCTAACCCGAACCCTAACCCTAACCCTAACCCTAACCCGAACCCTAAACCTAACCCTAAACCTAAACCTAACCCTAACCCTAACCCTAACCCTAACTCGAACGGTAACCCTAACACTAACCCCTAACCCTAACCCTAACCCTAACCCTAACCCTAACCCTAACCCGAACCCTACCCCTAAACCTAATCCGAACCCTAACCCTAACCCTAACCCTAACCCTAACCCGAACCCTAACCCTAACCGGAACCCTAACCCTAACCCTAACCCGAACCCTAACCCTAACCCGAACCCTAACACTAACCCGAACCCTAACCCTAACCCGAACCCGAACCCTAACCTTAACCCTAACAGGAATCCTAACCATAAACCGAACCCTAAACCTAACCCAAACCCTAACCCTAACCCGAACCCTAACCCGAACCCTAACCCGAACCCTAACCCTAACCCGAACTCTAACCCTAACCGTAACCCGAACCCGAAACCTAACCCGAACCCTAACCCTAAACCTAACCCTAACCCGAAACCTAACCCTAACCCTAACACTAACCCTACCCGAACCTTAACCCTAACCGTACCCCGAACCTTAACCCTAACCCTAACCCTGACCCTAACCTAACCCTAACCCCAACCCTAACCCTAACCCTTACCGTAACCCGAAACCTAACCCTAACCCTAACCCTAACCGGAACCCTAACCCTAACCGGAACCCTAACCCTAACCCTAACTCGAACCCTAACCCGAACCCTAACCCTAACCCTAAACAGAACCCTAACC
>JAVLSZ010000004.1:95377500-95382500 GCA_032313775.1 Urocyon cinereoargenteus
GAACCCTAACCCTAAACCTAACCCTAACCCTAACCCTAACCCTAACCGTAACCCTAACCCTAACCCTAACCCGAACCCTAACACTAACACTAACCCGAAACCTAACCCTAACCCGAACCCTAACCCTAACCGTAACCCTAATCCTAACCCGAACCCTAACCCTAACCCTAACCCCTAACACTAACCCTAACCCTAACCCTAACCCTAACCCGAACCCGAACCCTAACCTGAACCCTACACCTAACACTAATCCGAACCCTAACCCTAACCTTAATCCTAACCCTAACCCTAACCCGAACCCGAACCCTATCCCTAACCCTAACCCTAACCCTAACCCGAACCCTAACCCTAACCTGAACACTAACCCCTAACCCTAACCCTAACCCTAACCCTAAACCGAACCCTAACCCTAACCCTACCTCCTAACCCTAACACTAACCCTAAACCGAACCCTAACACTAACCCGAACCCTAACCCTAACCCGAACACTAACCCGAACCCTAACCCTAACCTGAACCTGAACCCTAACCCGAACCCAACCCGAACCCTAACCCTAACCGTAACCCAAACACTAACCCTAACCCTAACCCTAACCCGAACCCTAAACCTAACCCTAACACTAACACTAACCCGAACCCTAACCCTAACCCTAACCCGAAACCTAAACCTAACCCTAACCCTAACCCTAACCCGAACCCTAACCCTAACCCTAACCCCTAACCCTAAACCTAACCCTAACCGTAACCCGAACCCTAACCCTACCCTAACCCTAACACTAACCCGAACACGAACCCTAAACCGTACCCTACCCCTAACCCTAAGCCGAACCCTAACCCTAACCCTAACCCTAACCCTAAACCGAACCCGAACCCTAACACTAAACCGAACCCGAACCCTAACCCTAACCCGAACCCTAACCCTATCCCGAACCCTAACCCGAAACCGAACCCTAACCCTAAACCTAAATGTAACCCGAACCCGAACCCTAACCCTAACCCGAACCCTAATCCTAAAGCTAACCCTAACCCTAACCCGAACCCTAACCTTAACGCGAACCCTAACCCTAACCCGAAACCTAACCCAAACTCTAACCCTAACCCAAACCTTAACCCTAACCCTAACCCGAACCTTAACCCTAACCCTAACCCTAACCCTAAACCTAAACCTAACCCGAACACTAACCCTAACCCTAACCTTAACCCTAAACCGAACCTTAACCCTAACCTAACCCTAACCCGAACCCTAACCTGAACCCTAACCCTAACCCTCACCCGAACCCTAACCCTAAACCTAACCCTAACACGAACCCTAACCCTAACCCTAACCCTAACCCTAACCCTAACCCGAACCCTAAACCTAACCCTAACCCGAACCCTAACCATAACCCTAACCCTAACCCGAACGGTAACACTAACCCTAACCCCTAACCCTAACATTAAACCTAACCGTAACCCGAACCCTAACCCTAACCCTATCCCTAACCCTAACCCGAACCCGACCGCTAACCAGAACCCTACCCCTAACCCTAATCCGAACCCTAACCCTAACCCTAACCCTAACCCTAACCCGAACCCGAACCCTAACCCTAACCCGAACCCTAACCCTAACCCTAACCCGAACCCTAACCCTAACCTTAACCGGAACGCTAATCCTAACCCTAACCCGAAACCTAACCCTAACCCTAACCCTAAACCGAACCCTAACCCTAACCCTACCTCCTAACCCTAACACTAACCCTAAACCGAACCCTAACCCTAACCCGAACCCTAACCCTAACCCGAACACTAACCCGAACCCTAACCCTAACCTGAACCTGAACCCTAACCCGAACCCAACCCGAACCCTAACCCTAACCGTAACCCAAACACTAACCCTAACCCTAACCCTAACCCGAACCCTAAACCTAACCCTAACACTAACACTAACCCGAACCCTAACCCTAAACCTAACCCGAAACCTAAACCTAACCCTAACCCTAACCCTAACCCGAACCCTAACCCTAACCCTAACCCCTAACCCTAACCCTAACCCTAACCGTAACCCGAACCCTAACCCTACCCTAACCCTAACACTAACCCGAACACGAACCCTAAACCGTACCCTACCCCTAACCCTAAGCCGAACCCTAACCCTAACCCTAACCCTAACCCTAAACCGAACCCGAACCCTAACACTAACCCGAACCCGAACCCTAACCCTAACCCGAACCCTAACCCTATCCCGAACCCTAACCCGAAACCGAACCCTAACCCTAACCCTAACCATAACCCGAACCCGAACCCTAACCCTAACCCGAACCCTAATCCTAAAGCTAACCCTAACACTAACCCGAACCCTAACCTTAACGCGAAACCTAACCCTAACCCGAAACCTAACCCAAACTCTAACCCTAACCCAAACCTTAACCCTAACCCTAACCCGAACCTTAACCCTAACCGTAAACCTAACCCTAAGCCTAAACCTAACCCGAACACTAACCCTAACCCTTACCTTAACCCTAAACCGAACCTTAACCCTAACCTAACCCTAACCCGAACCCTAACCTGAACCCTAACCCTAACCCTCACCCGAACCCTAACCCTAAACCTAACCCTAACACGAACCCTAACCCTAACCCTAACCCTAACCCTAACCCTAACCCGAACCCTAAACCTAACCCTAACCCGAACCCTAACCCTAACCCTAACCCTAACCCGAACGGTAACACTAACCCTAACCCCTAACCCTAACATTAAACCTAACCGTAACCCGAACCCTAACCCTAACCCTATCCCTAAACCTAACCCGAACCCGAACGCTAACCAGAACCCTACCCCTAACCCTAATCCGAACAATAACCCTAACCCTAACCCTAACCCTAACCCTAACCCTAACACGAACCCGAACCCTAACCCTAACCCGAACCCTAACCCTAACCCTAACCCGAACCCTAACCCTAACCTTAACCGGAACGCTAACCCTAACCCTAACCCGAAACCTAACCCTAACCCTAACCCTAAACCGAAACCTAACCCTAACCCTAACCCGAACCCTAACCCTAACCCTAACCCGAACCCTAACCCTAACCTTAACCGGAACCCTAACCCTAAACCTAACCCGAAACCTAACCCTAACCCTAACCGTAACCCGAACCCTAACACTAACCATAACCCTAACCCTAACCCTAACCCGAACCCTACCCTAACCCTAACCCCTAACGCTAACCGTAACCCTAACCCGGACGTTAAACCTAACCCTAAACCTAACCCTAACCCGAACCCTAACCCGAACCCTAACCCTAACCCTAACCCGAACCCTAACCCTAACCCGAAACCTAACCGTAAACATAACCCTAACCCTAACCCTAACCCGAACCCTAACCCTAACCCTAACCCGAACCCTAACCTTAACCGTAACCCTAACCCTAACCCGAACCCTAACCCTAACCCTAACCCGAACCCTAAACCTAACCCTAACCCGAACCCTAACCCTAACCGGAAACCTAACCCTAACCCTAAGCCTAACACGAACCCTAACCTGAACTCTAACCCTAACCCTAACCTGAACCCTAACCCTAACCCTAACCCTAACCCTAACCCTAACCCGAACCCTAACCCTAACCCTAACCCTAACCGGAACCATAACCCTAATCCTAACCCGAACCCGAAACCTAACCCCTTACCCGAATCCTAACCCTAACCCGAACCCTAACCCGAACACTAAACCTAAACCTAACCCCGAACCCGAACCCTAACCCTAACCCTAACCCTAACCCGAACCCTAACCCTAACCCTAACCCTAACCCTAAACCTAACCCTAACCCGAACCCTAAACCTAACCCAAACCCGAACCCTAACCCTAACCCTAACCCTAACCCTAACCCGAACGGTAACCCTAACCCTAACCCCTAACCCTAACCCTAACCCGAACCCTAACCCTTACCCTAACCCTAAACCTAACCCGTACCCGAACCCTAACCCGAACCCTACCCCTAACCCTAATCCGAACCCTAACCCTAACCCTAACCCTAACCCTAACCCGAACCCTAACCCTAAACGGAACCCTAACCCTAACCCTAACCCTAACCCTAAGCCGAAACCTAACACGAACACTAACCCTAACCCTAACCCGAACCCTAACCCTAACCCTAACCAAACCCGAAACCCTAACCCTAAACTTAACCGGAACCCTAACACTAACCCTAACCCGAACCCGAACCATAACCCCTTACCCGAATCCTAACCCTAACCCGAACCCTAACCCGAACCCTAACCCTAACCCTAACCCCGAACCCGAACCCTAACCCTAACCCTAACCCGAACCCTAACCCGAACCCTAACCCTAACACGAACCCGAACCCTAACCCTAACCCGAACCCGAACCCTAACCCTAACCCTAACCCAAACCCTAACACTAACCCGAACCCTAACCCTAACCCTAACCCGAACCCTAACCCTAACCCTAACCCGACCCCTAACCCGAACCCTAACGCGAACCCTAACCCTAACCCTAACCCTAATCCTAACCCAAACCTTAACCCTAACCCTAACCCGAAACCTAACCCTAACATTAACCCTAACCCTAACCCTAAACCGAACCCTAACCCTAACCCTCACTCTGCCCCGAACCTTAACCCTAATCCTAACCCTAAACCGAAACCTAACCCGAACCCTAACCCTAACCCTAACCCGAACCCTAACCCTAAACTTAACCCTAACCCGAACCCTAACCCTAACCATAACCCTAACCCTAACCCTAACCCGAACCCTAACACTAACACTAACCCGAACCCTAAACCTAACCCGAACCCTAACCCTAACCGTAACCCTAATCCTAACCCGAACCCTAACCCTAACCCTAACCCCTAACACTAACCCTAACCCTAACCCTAACCCTAACCCTAACCCTAACCCTAACCCGAACCCGAACCCTAACCCGAACCCTACACCTAACACTAATCCCAACCTTAACCCTAACCTTAATTCTAACCCTAACCCTAACCCGAACCCGAACCCTATCCC
>JAVLSZ010000004.1:95395000-95397500 GCA_032313775.1 Urocyon cinereoargenteus
AACCGAACCCGAACCCTAACCCGAACCCTAACCCTAACCCGAACCCTAACCCTAACCCTAACCCGAACCCTAACCCTAACCCTAACCCGAACCCTAACCCCTTACCCGAAACCTAACCCTAACCCGAACCCTAACCCGAACCCTAACCCTAACCCTAACCCCGAACCCGAACCCTAACCCTAACCCTAACCCTAACCCGAACCCTAACCCTAACCCTAACCCTAATCCTAACCCTAACCCGAACCCTAAACCTAACCCTAACCCGAACCCTAACCCTAACCCTAACCCTAACCCTAACCCGAACGGTAACCCTAACCCTAACCCCTAACCCTAACCCTAACCCTAACCGTAACCCGAACCCTAACCCTAACCCTAACCCTAATCCTAACCCGTACCCGAACCCTAACCCGAACCCTACCCCTAACCCTAATCCGAACCCTAACCCTAACCCTAACCCTAACCCTAACCGGAACCCTAACCCTAACCTTAACCCTAACCCGAACCCTAACCCGAACCCTAACCCTAACCCTAACCCGAACCCTAACCCTAACCCTAACCTTAACCGGAACGCTAAACCTAACCCTAACCAGAAACCTAACCCTAACCCTAACACTAACCCGAAACCGAACCCTAACCCTAACCCTAACCGTAACCCGAACCCGAACCCTAACCCTAACCCTAATCCTAACCCGAACCCTAACCCTAACCCGAACACTAACCCTAACCCGAAACCTAACCCAAACTCTAACCCTAACCCGAACCCAACCCTAACCCTAACCCGAAACCTAACCCTAACCCGAACCCTAACCCTAACACTAACCCGAACCCTAACCCTAACACTAACCCTAACCCTAACCCGAACCCTAACCCTAACCTTAACCGGAACCCTAACACTAACCCGAACCCGAACCCGAACCCTAACCCTAACCCTAACCCGAACCCTAACCCTAACCCGAAACCTAACCCTAACACTAACCATAACCCTAACCCGAACCCTAACCCTAACCTTAACCGGAACCCTAACCCTAACGCGAACCCGAACCCTAACCCTAACCCTAACCCGAACCCTCACCCTAACCCGAACCCTAACCCTAACCCTAACCCGAACCCTAACCCTAACCATAACACTAACCCTAACCCTAACCCTAACCCGAACCCTAACCCTAACCCTAACCCTAACCCGAACCCTAACCCTAACCCTAACCCTAACCCGAATGGTAACCCTAACCCTAACCCCTAACCCTAACCCTAACCCTAACCCTAACACGACACCTAACCCGAAACATACGCCTAAACCTAATCCGAACCCTAACCCTAACCCCTACCCTAACCCGAACCCGAACCCTAACCCTAACCGGAACCCTAACCCTAATCCTAACCCTAACCCTAACCCGAACCCTAACCCTAAGCCTAACGCGAACCCTAGCCCTAACCCTAACCCTAAACCGAACCCTAACCCTAACCCGAACCCTAACCCTAAACCTAACCCGAACCCTAACCCTAACCCGAACCCGAACCATAACCCTAACCCTAACCCGAACACTAACCCTAACCCTAACCCGAACCCTAACCCGAACCCTAACCCTAACCCTAACCCTAACCCTAACCCTAACCCTAACCGGAACCCTAACCCTAACCTTAACCCTAACCCGAACCCTAACCCGAACCCTAACCCTAACCCTAACCCGAACCCTTACCCTAACCCGAACCCTAACCCTAACCCTAACCCGAACCCTAACCCTAACCTTAACCGGAACGCTAAACCTAACCCTAACCAGAAACCTAACCCTAACCCTAACCCTAACCCGAAACCTAACCCTAACCCTAACCCGAACCCTAACCCTAACCCTAACCCGAACCCTAACCCTAACCTTAACCGGAACCCTAACCCTAACCCTAACCCGAAACCTAACCCTAACCCTAACCGTAACCCGAACCCTAACCCTAACCATAACCCTAACCCTAACCCTAACCCGAACCCTACCCTAACCCTAACCCCTAACGCTAACCGTAACCCTAACCCGGACGTTAACCCTAACCCTAAATCTAACCCTAACCCGAACCCGAACCCTAACCCGAACCCTGACCCTAACCCTAACCCTAACCCTAACACTAACCCGAAACCGAACCCTAACCCTAACCCTAACCCTAACCGTAACCCGAACCCGAACCCTAACCCTAACCCGAACCCTAACCCTAACCCTAACCCTAACACTAACCCGAAACCGAACCCTAACCCTAACCCTAACCCTAACCGTAACCCGAACCCGAACCCTAACCCTAACCCGAACACTAACCCTAACCCGAAACCTAACCCAAACTCTAACCCTAACCCGAACCCAACCCTAACCCTAACCCGAAACCTAACCCTAACCCGAACCCTAACCCTAACACTAACCCGAACCCTAACCCTAACACTAACCCTAACCCTAACCCGAACCCTAACCCTAACCTTAACCGGAACCCTAACCCTAACCCGAACCCGAACCCGAACCCTAAC
>JAVLSZ010000004.1:95400000-95402500 GCA_032313775.1 Urocyon cinereoargenteus
AACCCTAAACCTAACCCGAACCCGAACCCTAACCTGAACCCGAACCCAAACCCTAACCCGAACCCTAACCCAAACCCTAACGTTAACCCTAACCCTAACACTAATCCTAACCCTAACCGGAACCCTAACCCTAACCCTAACCCTAACCCGAACCCGAAACCTAACCTGAACCCTAACCCAAACCCTAACCCAAACCCTAACCCTAACACTAAACTTAACCCTAACCCTAACCCTAACCCTAACCCGAACCGGAACCCTAACCAAACCCTACCCCTAACCCTAATCCGAACCCTAACCCTAACCCTAACCCTAACCCTAACCCTAACCCGAACCCTAACACTAACCAGAACGCTAACCCTAACCCTAACCCTAACCGAACCCGAACCCTAACCCTAACCCTAACCCGAACCCTAACCCTAACCCTAACCCTAACCCTAACCCGAACCCTAACCCCTTACCCGAAACCTAACCCTAACCCGAACCATAACCCGAACCCTAACCCTAACCCTAACCCCGAACCCGAACCCTAACCCTAACCCTAACCCTAACCCGAACCCTAACCCTAACCCTAACCCTAATCCTAACCCTAACCCGAACCCTAAACCTAACCCTAACGCGAACCCTAACCCTAACCCTAACCCGAACGGTAACCCTAACCCTAACCCCTAACCCTAACCCTAACCCTAACCGTAACCCGAACCCTAACCCTAACCCTAACCCTAATCCTAAACCGTACCCGAACCCTAACCGGAACCCTACCCCTAACCCTAATCCGAACCCTAACCCTAACCCTAACCCTAACCCTAACCCTAACCCTAACCGGAACCCTAACCCTAACCTTAACCCTAACCCGAACCCTAACCCGAACCCTAACCCTAACCCTAACCCGAACCCTAACCCTAACCCGAACCCTAACCCTAACCCTAACCCGAACCCTAACCCTAACCTTAACCGGAACGCTAAACCTAACCCTAACCAGAAACCTAACCCTAAACCTAACCCTAACCCGAAACCTAACCCTAACCCTAACCCGAACCCTAACCCTAACCCTAACCCGAACCCTAACCCTAACCTTAACCGGAACCCTAACCCTAACCCTAACCCGAAACCTAACCCTAACCCTAACCGTAACCCGAACCCTAACCCTAACCATAACCCTTACCCTAACCCTAACCCGAACCCTACCCTAACCCTAACCCCTAACGCTAACCGTAACCCTAACCCGGACGTTAACCCTAACCCTAAATCTAACCCTAACCCGAACCCGAACCCTAACCCGAACCCTGACCCTAACCCTAACCCTAACCCTAACACTAACCCGAAACCGAACCCTAACCCTAACCCTAACCGTAACCCGAACCCGAACCCTAACCCTAACCCGAACCCTAACCCTAACACTAACCCTAATCCTAACCCGAACCCTAACCCTAACCCGAACACTAACCCTAACCCGAAACCTAACCCAAACTCTAACCCTAACCCGAACCCAACCCTAACCCTAACCCGAAACCTAACCCTAACCCGAACCCTAAACCTAACACTAACCCGAACCCTAACCCTAACACTAACCCTAACCCTAACCCGAACCCTAACCCTAACCTTAACCGGAACCCTAACCCTAACCCGAACCCGAAACCGAACCCTAACCCTAACCCTAACCCGAACCCTAACCCTAAGCCGAAACCTAACCCTAACACTAACCCTTACCCTAACCCGAACCCTAACCCTAACCTTAACCGGAACCCTAACCCTAACCCGAACCCGAACCCTAACCCTAACCCTAACCCGAACCCTCACCCTAACCCGAACCCTAACCCTAACCCTAACCCGAACCCTAACCCTAACCATAACCCTAACCCTAACCCTAACCCTAACCCGAACCCTAACCCTAACCCTAACCCTAACCCGAACCCTAAACCTAACCCTAACCCTAACCCGAACGGTAACCCTAACCCTAACCCCTAAACCTAACCCTAACCCTAACCCTAACCCTAACCCTAAACCTAACCCGAAACATACGCCTAAACCTAATCCGAACCCTAACCCTAACCCCTACCCTAACCCGTACCCGAACCCTAACCCTAACCGGAACCCTAACCCTAATCCTAACCCTAACCCTAACCCGAACCCTAACCCTAAGCCTAACGCGAACCCTAGCCCTAACCCTAACCCTAAACCGAACCCTAACCCTAACCCGAACCCTAACCCTAAACCTAACCCGAACCCTAACCCTAACCCGAACCCGAACCGTAACCCTAACCCTAACCCGAACACTAACCCTAACCCTAACCCGAACCCTAACCCGAACCCTAACCCTAAACCTAACCTGAACACTAACCCCTAACCCTAACCCGAACCCGAACCCTAACCCGACCCTAACCCTAACCCTAAACCTAACCCTAACCCTAACCCGAACCCTAACCCTAAACCTAACCCTAACCCTAACCCTAACCCTAACCCTAACCCTAACCCATACGGTAACCCTAACCCTAACCCCTAA